>JABUIW010000156.1:4168717-4206690 GCA_013363375.1 Menidia beryllina
TGTGTGTGTGTGTGTGTGTGTGTGTGTGTGTGTGTGTGTGTGTGTGTGTGTGTGTGTTTGTGTGTTTGTGTGTCTGAGAAAGGTCATACATTTGCTCATAATTTAATTTGGTTATAGTATCATCTAGTTTTGCTCCATTTTCATGTGATTGCTCACGCAGCTGTTCATAATTGAATTTTGTAATGTTATTATCTGAGCGCCCTAGGACATGGTGAGGTTTCACCCCTCATTCTGAGCTCCATGAGTTCCACTTATACTCACAGTCTCCCCATAGCTCCTCCCTATTGGAGGCAGTGTTTGAAGTATTGGCAGCGCTTTAAGTCCTGTGTTGATACTCACATCATTATCACTTCATGCATCACCAGGGCACAGGTAATTACTATAATCAGGGAAATGCTGTCTAAATATTTAATATCTGGCTACGGGTAAATATCCGGGAACAAAACCGACAGCTGATTAAATGATCGCTGAAGCTGGCGGTTCCCACATTTGGAAAGAAAAAAAACAGTCTGTCCAGATTTTTAGAAGCAAAAAAATTCTCCAAGTGAGGACAAGTAATGTTTGGACCTGCTAAATTAATACCACAATTCATTTAACATCAAATCTCAGAGCTGTAAAATTTCATTTAGTTGCACACAAGCTTTCATGCTTGCATGTGCTGTGCTGTGGGAAGTATAGCTCGCTGTGTCGCAAAGCCTTAATCCCAGTCCCAGGATCAGCTCTCTCTCTTGTGTTCTTCTTTGGACACATTTGTTTCCACTGTATGGTTTGTTGCTAGTAATTACGAGACTCACGAGAGCTGTGAGCACGTACATATGAGTGAGACGCTGTGAAAATAACGCCTCATCCGAAGCATGTTTTGCAAACAGAGATAAAGACAAGCTTGGTCTCAGTGGCTTCTACCAACATTTGAACACAAAAACAGAGTGTGGGACTTTTCCCAAGAAACTCCTCCAAAGATAAAAAACAATAATGTTATAACAATCATGTAAGATGCTTCTGAATGTACTCTAAACTGTTTTGTAAATGTGGAAGTTTTGAAGAAAAGAAATGTTGTTGGCCTGGGAAGCTCTAAAAATGCGGTTTGATGTATTGGCGCATCATAAGAAAGAAAGGAGGGGAAAAAAAGCTGTACGGTAATTGGATCAAAAACTTGCATCAAGCTATTTGGACAATTGTCTCGGTGAGTGATCACATTTAACTGAATCACATTAAACAAATGAGGGCCTTTTAGAAGATACTTAACTTGTCTGCTTCCAGTGAAAGGTGAGATAAAAGCAGCATTAAAAAAACCCTCTGCCACAACATGAAACCAGTGCAGTTTTGGGAATTTTTAGATTAAAAAATAACTTCCTTCTCATCCACCATTGAGCTACATGCTACAGCTTAAAAAAAGCAAACTTATCTCCTCTACTTAAGATAATGCAGCATTGCATTTCACCATCCCCTCTCAGTGGCCTTGAGGGAAGCGTCTGTAACCGAGCCTCTCCTGGTCCTCCATTGTTTGTGAAGAGACAGAACCGGTTACAGACAGAGGATCGGTGGTAAGGGTCAAGAGGGTGGAGTACCCCTGCGAGCTCCCTAAACGCATACATGCTGAGGTACCCCCTGATACAGTCAGCCGTGCAAAAATCCACCTAAACATGCGCTCACATGTGGGTAAACATCAAAAGTGAGCTTTACTAAACCTTATTAGCCCAACAGTGAATCATTGTTTTCCAGACTAGCAAGCAGCTCTTTAATGTGTTTCTCTCCCATCAATCTCTTCTTTTTTTCTTCCTTTCAGCTGTTTCAGTTTCCCAGGCTTTGTTTGTTCTAATGGCTAATGTATTTATGACTTACTTTCTTACTTCCTCGAGACATTCTTTAATCCCCCTATCTTCTCCCTGCCTCTAATTTCCTCCCGGTGCAGGCAGCTGCTCGCATTTAATATCAGACCAACTGTCTCCATCTGTTCACTGCAGAGTGTCTCCCCTACAAAAGTCAGAGATCGTGGATATGGTGAAGAAGCACGTGAAAGCCATCACGCTGGCCATAGGCGACGGTGCCAACGATGTGGGGATGATTCAGACCGCTCATGTTGGAGTGGGAATCAGCGGCAACGAGGGCATGCAGGCCACCAACTCTTCAGATTACTCCATAGCGCAGGTGGGAGCAGACAAAGCTTGCACGCCACAGGTCCTACAGAAATGCTCCAGGCTTTAACATGAAGAAAGAGTCTTTACATTTTTCAAGTTATGTCTATGAGTATAATATACATAATCATTAGACACACAGCAACACATAACTCACCACGATCCTGAGCAAGTGGAGCAGAAACAGGAATAGTGACAAAGGGGAGCTCCTGACTTCTGACACGGGCCGTAAACCTGCTCAACCTCGTGCTCAGGATTCGTAGAGTGTTTGCTCTGGTCATGGAGGGAATTCATATCCTGCGACAACAAACATCCCCCTCCCCCAAAAACAAAATCACTAGCAGGACACAATAGTAAATCTCACAATCCACCAAACACCACCACTAGATAGACCCATCACCTCTACATCAGTTTCACAAGGTTAAAGATCTGTTCTAATGATCCTCCAGCTTCCCCCAACTGACCTTAGATCAGCATTCAGAGCCTTCCCAGCTCACCCTCACTACTGTATGTATACTATGTATGTCTGGTCCGTTCAGCAGCATTCCCCACCATTTATTTATTTTTCTTCGATAATGACACAGTTTAGATGAGTTTGGAATTTGGAATGCAGGTTTGTTTGGACACCTCACTGAATTTTCTCGAAGCACTGAGTCATGTCTGCCTTCTATTCACTTGATCCTGATCTTTAACCCTACCTCAGGGGGAATGTATGAAAGAAGAGCTCACATACGAGTTTCCATGGAGCATTATGTTGTCAATGTGAAGACGCTCCACACCACAAGCATCAACAGTTTAAAATATTTGAGCTTGTGTAGATAGAAGTATTTTAAAACAGACATATTTTCTCTCTTGCTGTTATTGTTTTTGGCAGTTTGCAGTTCCAGTGCTGAGCACATTCGGCGAGCAAAAGACAAACTTACTTTGGAGCGAAAAAAAGTTATAGACAAAGCATTCATGTAGCATATTAAACAAGGTTAATATTGCTCAGAGCAAACAAGAATGACCAGAAAAAAACAGAACTGCGTGTTTGTGAAGAGCCAAGATGGCCTAAACCATGGTTTTGGAGCCCATTTTGCTTGTTGAAGCAAGAACTTAGTCAAACAAGCATTTTTAGGAGAGGAAAAGGGTAAATGTCATAAAACTAATTTGATGACCACGGCATTTACAGGTTATGACACTAGTCATTTATTAAGTAAAAAATCTTTATTTAGACATTGTTTGTTTTAAATAAAAGATTAATTTTGAGTTTGTTCTATTTAATCATATAATGATAGCTTTTATTCCTGATGATGAGTCCTGTGTTTACCTCACGTATCCACTCGTCGATCAGATCATTTCTGCTCCTATCTTCCTCTGATTTTAATTTTTCTCTTCAGAAAATAGACATTTCTATTTGTTTCCTCTCTTCTTCTATGGTGCCCAGTTCTCCTACCTCGAGAAACTTCTGTTGGTGCATGGGGCATGGAGCTACAACCGGGTCACAAAGTGCATCCTCTACTGTTTCTATAAGAATGTGGTACTCTACATAATAGAGGTAAGAGCCCCACCACCACACCCTGTCTGCTTTGTACACACACACACACACAGAGTTACATTAAGACGTTTTGCAGCTGTTTGTCGAGGTGGCTGACACTGATAGACGAGGTGCCCTTCTGGTGTCTGCTTTCTGTCTCCTTTACACACATACACACGCATGTATATATACACTCACACATAAAAGTGTCTTTAGATCAGCAGTGACGAGACCTTGGCCCTTGAGGTCAGCTGCTGTGTGTGCGTGTACTTGAATTACACATATTATACGAATGATTCTTTCTGCCCATTGGGGGAAAAAAACAATCCACAGACCATAAATCATACCATTTAAGATGAAAACTTGGTTTAGGGTTCTTGGAACACTTGATGGAAATCTAGAAGTAGAGGCTAAGCCCCCTCGAAAAAAAAAAGACTATTGTCCTATGAAGATGGAAACTGGCCTGCCTGTTATAGGGGGCATTTGTCAGCCGTAAAACTCCCACCCCCCCACTACCTCACTCCTCACTGTGATGTTAAGGATGCCAGCAGGTGCTGGTCCTCATGGGAGCTGCAGCCTGTGCTCCTCAGTCCCCCTAACACCACCACTCTGTCCCTGTATGTAAATATATGTGCCTCCCTGATTATCTCATATTATGGGCCTCCAGCAGAGCCCTTTAGGCCAAAGGTCAGACTGTCTCTGTCCACTTAGTGGAGACGGTAAGAGGGGGTTGGGTGCATGTGAGAGAAAAAGAGTGTGTGTGCGCATGTCTGACCTCACCCCTAGGCTGTATGCTCCACTGTATGCCCCAGGAATGCCACAACTCCCATCAGCGGCCCCAAACATTTTCTCTATCTGTCCTCGGATCAGCTTGTGTCTGCTGTTTGTGTGTGTATGTGTGGGAGGGGTACGGCGGGGTCAGTGTGCACGCATCAAGGCGATTTAATGAATGTGAACACAAGGGGAAAGTCATATTAGATACTGGTTGCTATTAATACACTCATTAAAGTCAGAAAATGCCTTCTGAAAGGGCCCCTTTATGAAGAGCACATTAGAAACTTCATGATGGCTAATGGAACTGAGAGTTAAGCTCTATTACACAATGTTTTTATATTTTTGTTCAGTCTTGTATTTCGCAAATATTCTCGTGTGTCCGTATTATTGCTGGAACAAGGCTGACATTTGTCCATCTCTTCCTGCTGTTTCCACTATCAGTGCCTCCCTAAGGCAGTTTTACCCTCTGCTATTGTTCCTCTCATCCCTCTCTTTGTGCCCCAGCTCTGGTTTGCCTTTGTGAATGGGTTCTCCGGCCAGATCCTTTTTGAGCGCTGGTGTATAGGCCTCTACAACGTGGTGAGAATCCGCATTCACTACCTCTCAAACACATCTCACTCCTTTATATTTCTCTTCCTTCCCTCAGTCTCACACCCTGGCTTACATCACCTTTGCTCTCTACTCATTTCTATGTGAATCTTATTTATTTTTTCCTTGTTATCAATATTTCTGTCTGTTCTGGTTTGTCCTTTATGTATTTTACATCTGTCTGCATATGCCTTCAGTCTCCTCGTTTTTCAAACATCATGAAATTCCTTTTTTGTGCTGACAATCTGATAAGAACAACGACAGTGCGGCTAAAAAAAGTGACGGCCCATCTGCATTTTGTGGGTTTTTAATGGCTGCCTATTTATGTTGGGTGTGCTGCAGATATTTACGGCACTGCCTCCGTTTACACTGGGGATTGTTGATCGGCCGTGCAGCCAGCAGAACATGCTCCGCTTCCCGCAGCTCTACCGAATAACCCAGAATGCTGAGGGTTTCAACACCAAGGTATTTGCGCGCACATTTACCGTCCACACATACACACAAAAAAAAATCTGAAATCGGCCATCTTTGTCCTCTTCTTTCAATTTTCGGCCGTTTGGGGTTTGATGAGTGATGCCGGGTGTTTGTTTGGGACTGCAGTGGGTAAACAGGGGTGGCATGGAGGCTGGGATGTTTCCATGACGACTCCTAATGAGATGCACAGCACCAGAATAAGGAGGGCTTTCATTTTGACTACTGTACGTGCGCAAGTGTGTGCTAATATGCGTGCATACAGTACAGGGGGGAGCTTTTGATGGCACTAAAACAGAGGAAGTTGTGTGTTACTGTGAAAAAGTTGTTCATGTGTGCGGGGGCACGGATATGTTTTGGCTTTAGTTTGCACTAACTTGCTTTCCACTATTTCTCCCCCTCTTTGCTTTCCTCTCAGGTGTTTTGGGGACACTGTATCAATGCACTGATTCATTCAATTATCCTATTTTGGTTTCCTCTCAAAATGTTAGAACATGGTAAGTGACTTATTCCAGCAGTTCTTTACCATCCGTTAATTTTATGTGACACTCACAAAACTCTGTGTGTGTGTTTTCCTCAGACTCCCCCTTCAGTAATGGTCAGGGAAACGACTATCTGTTCGCAGGAAATATGGTCTACACAGTAAGCATCATTCTTGTATTTTCTGAATGCAGATATTTTCTGTGCACGGCTCTTTTCACACCATCACTGTGCTCCTTCCACCGAGCCCCCTGGAGTCTCCAGTCAATCTTGTCTCGTCTAGCCAGTCTGTCTCCTGTCCCCACACACATTCATCTCCTCTCTTTCCACCCCTCTATCTCACACTCTGGCTATCGTTTTACTCCCTACAGTCTGACAAGAAAATCTGTGGTATTTATTATTTGTTGTGCTACGCTTTCAGACATTTCGGGGTTTATTGTATGACATTAATGTTTATGATCTCCACAGTCACCAGAGAACTAATCCTGCGCGCCTCTCTCTCTCTTTTTTTCCCCCCACCCGCTCATCTCCTTCTGTGTGTATGTGTTTGCAGTACGTGGTAGTTACAGTATGTCTGAAAGCTGGAATGGAGACCACCGCGTGGACCAGAGTAAGAACATTAATCCCCTCATCATAAACCACATGTGCTGTGTTTTACCACTGATAAATAAAGGTGGAGGGGGAGGTTTCTCCAAGATTTCTTTGTGCAAATGCTTCAGAGGCTAAAGAGGCATGGGAAAAGATGTGGCGTACCTTGATCTTGTGGCAGAGATTTGAGGTTTCTCAAACTGCTTTTGCTTGCAACGTTTCTTCCAACCAGCCGTTTTGGGTCTTTTTTCCCCTTGCTACCCTGCATTGTTTAAACAGATATCCATGAGCAAAAATAAAAGTCTGAAAAACGTCCAAACGATGATATATTAACACGTCCTGAACCATTCAAATTAATCGAGAGGATTTACTGGGAAGCAGCTGCGAGAACTGCTAAATATGCTTTGAGAGATTAATCTTATGAGGAGCAAATGGACATCGTAGCTGTTCAAGCAGAGCATAGCAAAAGAGAAAAACAGACCTGAAGGCAGTTCGATTACCATCTGTTAGTTTGATATCAAATACAGAAACATAGGAGCGAAACAGCTCACATTTAACCGTTAACTAAAAGCCCAGATGTCTTCCAGCTTTCCAAAGAATGTTCTACTCGGGACGTGAAAAATGTTTCACACTCCTTCTGTGTGGTTTTAGATAATTTATATCACAAAGGTTCAGTGATTGATTAGATTGTTTTAATTATCAGTTCATGATTTTAGACATCTGTCATAAAATTACTGAACATTGTCTGTCCTGTATTCAGATTTTTTCATATCAAACAGTTACACGTCAGGATATGGAGGAACACACTGGGGTTGGATGAATTATAGAAGACAGTTTTATTATTAACTTTATATTTTTTACAAGACAGAATTGTCTCTGAGGTCAAATTTGATAAGCAGTTTATTCTAAAAATAAAAAAAGGATCTAATCCTTCCCATAAAACCTACAGTCTTTATTTCGGCATGTATGAAAATCTCCTGGTTTGCCTGACTAGGGCATGCAGCAAAATAATAACCGGGAATTATCCGGAAATCAGAAGATATGAGCTGGAGACGTCTGAAAGAAGAATTAATAAACAAAACTAAGGATCTGGCTAAGTGTGTGGTTTCAGCTTTCAGTCCTGAAACAACATCAGCTGAAGTGGATGTAGAGTTTAGGAAAACAGTGGCTCAAGTGGTGACAGCCGCATTGTTGGGTTTATACCCACCGCTGGAGTGACAGAGACTGGCAGGATAGACAGATAGGCGCTGACACCTTTGTCCGTTCAGCTGTCACACAACAGTCAGGCAGTAATGAAGCCAGGTCTCACAGGAATTCACACAGTGTCCCCTTACAGCAGATCACAGAGAGGGATGAAGACAAGAGAAAGAGGGGAGGGAAAGGTTTTCTATATTCAGATTAAATGAATGTCAGCTATTTCACCTTGTGCCGTCTTTCTTTTTTTATTTTTGTCACTCTTTTGTTCTTGATTGTCTTGACCCTGGTTTCTCTTATGCTGTAGTTTTCCCACCTGGCCGTGTGGGGAAGCATGGTGCTCTGGATGGTCTTCTTTGCCGTCTACTCTGCCATCTGGCCCACCATCCCCATTGCCCCCGACATGCTGGGCCAGGCAAGTGGCTCTCTGTAAACACGTGTCATTCATTTCAGTGGCGGGAGCGTTTGGGCTTGTCGTATTCCCTCCCTCTCCCTGTCTTTTTTCTGCATCGTTACAACCACTCCCTGACTGCTGGCTGCTGTTACACGCCGTCTATGATACTCACCTCTTGGGTGTTCTGTGTCGGCACTGTCGGTGTCCCGGGGGGTGGGGGGGTTGGTTCTGCCCATGCAACCCCCCCTCAGCTGGCTTCCCACACCTGCTGCGTGTCACCCGAACCCCGGTGTTTTACTGCCCTCTGTGGAGGTGTTGACTCAAAAGGGTGGGCTGCTGTTAGCGGTGATGAGCCTCTGCGGGGGGTGGAGTGGATGGAGCTTGCGGGAAGTCCTGATTGAGAGACTTATTTTAGTATTTAGGGGATAAATATTGGCCCTACTGAGTGAGCACCGGAAGGAATAAGGCCATCACAACTCCCCCTCTAGCCCCCCACCCCTCCCAGCCCATTAATTCAATTTGTGTCAGAAATCAGGAATGCGGTCAAATATCTCCGCAGCTGCTCGGTCTGGGGTATGGTCAGAGATGGCTCCAAACCCTACCCCTCCACCCTCCATCAACCCCCCTAACAACCCTATTACCTCTCTTATTTCCCCTGCCCCTGCTATCTATATTCCCATCTTCCCAGGGGGGGACACAAGCTGGAAAAAGGCTGCATAGCCCTGCTCAGAATCACCTTGGTGACTACACAGGGGAGGAGACTAACTGTGATTCTATGGCCATAACAAAACATGGAAAACTATTTATCCCGGTTCTTCCATCCTTGGCATGTGACACGCTCCGTTTCCAGAGCTGCGCAAGTGCGCCATGTGCCTCTGCGTGTGTGTGTGTGTAGGTGTTTTGTCACAGAGACAGACATTTTGCTGTCTGATTCGTTTTACTTGTTAACCTCCTCTCCCGGGAATCAATTTTTCTGTTCGGAAGAACAGAAGACAGGAAACACGTGATGTGGGTGATTAATTAGTAGAATTCATGGTGCCATTAAGTCAGACATCGACGCTAAGACACAAAGGGTTGGCCTTGTGAAAGACCACAAAGCTCTCGGAGCGAGCCACTTTGTCACTTTGTTTGTTAAGAAGGAGAAAAGTCTGGGATTATCAGGAGCAGGTGAGGACAAGCAGCAGAGGCAAGAGTCACCAACGATGAAAGAAAGTTGTGTAAGGGTGAGATTGAAGGGAATCGCAGGAGAAAGACGAGTGGGAGTGAGAAACAGGGAGAGACAGACTGACAAACCGAGACAGTGGTTAGGCACATGATTAATCCCGGGAGACAGAACCAGAATGGGGTCATAGGTCAATGAGCCGAGTTGCAGCTGGACTGCGCAGACAGGTAGGAAGGGGGTGGAAGTGGTCGGTGGGGTGGGGGTCTGTGTTTACTCACTTGCATTTTTATCACCGTGCACCACAGAAGCGCTGCATTTTATGACATGGGAACGGTCTAGTTTCTGGTGCCGATACAGGTTGTTAGAAAGCAAAGAAATATGTTTGGCTGAGATTGGGGGGGGTCGTTCAACTTTGGCTCACTTTCCCTCCCCATCCCTCGTTAGTCTTCCGCCGCTCTTTGACTCCCATTTCTATTTCCGTTTTAGCCTTTGCCACATGCGATAGTTAAACTGTGCTCATTAGTGGAGAAATGGCTCCATGCTAGGTCTGAATTCATAGGCGAGCGAAAACAAACCGCCTGTGTTGTCACTGCAGGCTGGCCGGGTGATGCAGTGCTGGCACTTCTGGCTGGGCCTGGTCCTGGTGCCTACTGCGTGTTTAGTCAAAGATTTTGCTTGGACTGCGTAAGTAGAACACAATTAATATAAATATGTTGAAAATCCATGTGGCGACTGTTTAACTTAACCGAATGGTTTACATAGCCCATATTGAGTCTGTGTCAACACATACGCACTCTTTATATTATGAGTCGCATATGTCTGCAAAGTCCAACAGTCAGACTTTCCGTCATGGTTCTGCTGAACTTATTTGTGCTCTGCAGCACACGTCGCACAGTGAGGAAGTCCCTGCTGGAGGAGGTGCAGGAGCTGGAGGCGCGGGCCGTTGATCCAGGGGCAGCTGTGCTGAGGGATGCCAGCGGTCGCAGGTACGCCAGATCTGCAAAGCATCATGGGATATCACTGGCATTTACACTTACTGTCGTATCGTAATCCACGTTTGTTTTTTTGTTTTTCTTTAACTTCTTTTTCTGTTCATCAAATTGATGTTACCCCTTTGACTAAGACAAAAAAAATAGTCACCAAATGCGTTTTTATTGCAGCTGCGCCATTCCCATGATTGTCATGAATTGTTCAGGTTCTCTTTCTGAGTGAAACTCTATCCGTGTCAACTGTGGCACTGTTCACAGGGCCCAAGGCAAGGCTGAGGTCCCCTAGAGGCAGAGCTGCTCTGCAGAGGTAGTCTCTGGGTTTGTGATGTCCCACTGTGTGACCTCTGGCCTCTAATCACTTGCCCCATTTCAGTCTGCTTTTGAGTGACACATGCATGGTTTTCATGCCCTGAGTTCAGATTTCTTACTCCTTATCTCTCAATCTCATCTCTTGTCTTGTGTTGATAGATTTGAAAAGCAATTAACCATTCCTCTGGATTTCTTCTCAGGTGGACCAATTTGAACTGCTTTAAAGACGTGGTGTGTTTACTGACTTGGTCTTCTCTGTGGTGTTATTAGAGTTGTGTTAGAACAAATTGGTTGTTGGATTAGTATGTGAAAATCAGTAGACGCAGTGTATGCAGTAGAACAGTGTTCGTATAGATTTTTTTTCTGTATATTTTGATGGACGATATTGTTGTTTTAGATGTTTTTATGTAATTATACAAAAAAAATACAACATAGGCCTTGACACTTATTTAATTGTAGGCTCTGCTTTTAGACATAATTTCTTCCCTTGAAATAGTTGATTAAATCACCTTTCACACAGCATTTACAGTTGTTAAAATCAACACTATGACAAGTTCATATGATGGTTAAACTGCAAATAGGGTGACTGGCTGCTACTTTTTGTGAAGATGGTGACCGATAATTGGATGCAGCCAATGCAGCTCTCATACGAATGACCTTATCCTGCACTGAACCTGTTTTAAAAGCACGGGTGTCAGAACCACATCCTTGCACCCCCTCTCTATTTCAAATCAGATGGAAAGTAAGGGTGGGCAGAGACGCATGGAGTTGAATGGGGGGGAGGAAAAATAACATCTGTGTTTGCAGTTCCTGAGTAGTTCTTGGCACATGGCGTGAGGTACAGTACAGGATTCTCTCAGAGGAGGAATTCTAGCGGAGAACATCCTTGAGCTCTCTTTGAGTCAGCGGGTATTCCAGGAGAGACATCACAGTAGGAGAGAGGACAGCTTGGGTCATATTGATGCGCAAGCTGTTTATGCATTTTTCTATTCGCTTTAGTCTTTTATCATTCACGCAGCCCTGTCATCTATCTAACAGGCATTAGTTTTCGGGACCAAAGACCAAAAGCTCTTTATTTTTTCCACAATTTCTTTTTTCACAAAAACTCAAGAGGATTCTCAACAGTCGTATTTATTGTTAGTTTCCAAACTGCTTGGTCCTAATGTCAGCCTTGGGAACGCTGGCTCCAGTTCATAACTTGTCCACTGATCGTTATCGCTGCACAGCGGAGCACAAGTGCTTTGGAAAACCCTCACTTTAATGCTACACTGGAAAAATATTGGTGTAAGTTGCCCTCTGACAAATAATCCTGGCGTGGTCGCCAGTGTCTTTACGTTTACCCCCAACATGTGCATTAATGGCGCCGATTACTCGGATGAGAGGGGAAGAAAATTCACAAGTATGATAAATCTATGTGCATTTGTGTGGAATTTGTGGAAAGGACTTAGTTATATTTGGTCACGGGGGAGAGGAGCCGTGACGGCGTGTGGTCTTAGAACAGAGGACCCACTCTTCTTGTTGGGAGGGGAGGGGTTATGAGGAGAGGAGAGAGGGAGTGGCCAGAGGGGCGAGGAATAGTTTACTGTGGATGGCCTGTTACTCTGCAGGCGGTCCGCGACCCACTGTTGAGCTGAATTGAATGTTAGAAGCAGTCAGTGTCAAAGCCACCCCCCTCTGCTCCTAAATTCACTTAGGTTTTGTTGACTTGTTAATCAGCATGTTATTATGTTGATCCCTGTCGCAGAAGTTTATTTCTTCTGGTAATCGGCAGTTTGTGGCTAGGGGACATTTATGCATTTTCACATTACCAACACACGTCTCTGTCAGACCAGCAGATTAAAGACAGAAATATTCAGTACATAGTGGAAGATCCACTTCATGATAGCTTGCAATGGTTTTGAGTAGTCATTATTTCGACCTATCATTTGATATTTCTGGGAGCTCTGAGCTGTGTTGTAAATGTTCCTCCCTTCCTCTTCTTGCAGTCTAAACGAACGAGCCCATCTGCTGACAAGAGTATTTAGGAAAACTCCTTCAAGTGTAGGACGCTCAAACTCGGTGCAGCAGACCGTGTCACGTGAGTGCTCTTGCAACACAGGCACACAAGAATGTTATCGAAACCTTTTCTCCACACAAGCCTTAATTTAATCATTTAAGCAAGTCATGAGGGGAACTCCAGTAGTTTTCGTGTTGCTTTTCCCCATTTTACACTCTATACAGGAAGAGCCCAAGTTAACCGTGACAACATTTGCACGTCTTGCAGGAAATGTAATTTATCTCTTGTTTTGAACAGTTAATATGTTAAAGTGACCTCAGAATGAATAAAAAGCATTGATATTGTAGCTTAAAGTCTGTATTGTTCTAAAATATTGTTCAATATGTCCAAAACATTTAAAGCATTAGGTAACTAAAAAAAACAAACAGGATATTACTAAGCAATAAAGTTTAAAAAAGACACTGTCCAGTTCAGTGTCTGATATTTCTTTTTCTTCTGCCTCTCTACAGATGGCTATGCCTTCTCTCAGGAGGAGCACGGCGTGGTGTCCCAGTCCCAGGTAGTCCGTTCCTACGACACCACCCGCCAGCGCCCCAGCGTCTAGCCCCACCCCAGTCAAGGCTTTGACTCACCGTAGCAAAGGTTGTCAAGGCAACAGTGGAGACGGACTACAGTTATACCCTCGTGCTGGGTGACCAACCCTCGCTGTGGCCTTACATGAACAATGACGTGACCCCTCACCGGGACAGAGTGGGGTGGGGAGTCACGGTCGAGTCTGAAGGCCGTCGCTTCCGAACGGAGGGCTGTGAGTTGGGAGAAGGGACCAGGCCAAATACAGGACAATGAAAGCCACAAACGCTGCACCGGCATGGGAAATCATCTCCACAGACAGACGTGCCGGGTCGAGCTCAGAGACTGCTCCTGGTGCCGGTATACCATCAGACTGGGTTTGCTTCATGCCACTGTGTGTCGGTGTGTGTCTGCTTGCGTGTGTTTGTGTGTGCGTGTGTGTGTGTGTGTGTGTGTGAGAGAGAGAGAACTTTGCAGTGCGTCTGTATTTGCCTGTGCATGTGTGTCTGCACGCATTGGCGCTCCTGTGTTTGTGTGCATGTGCGTATCTGTCTATGTGTCTTCGCTTCAAAGGTTACCTCTCATCTCCCTCTCACGAGGGTTCGGGTCATCTGTCATCACATGCCGCCGCGGAGAGGGACGTCAACATGAAACCTGCACACGCACACACTCGCACACATCTAGCCACAGGTTGAATTCCTGAAAAGGGGTAGGAGGGGAATGATCTGCTGGAGCCCGGCTTCTGAGCTACAGGCCCCCCCCACCCCCTCCCTCCATCGCAGCGTAGAGCCTCACTGCCAAAACACCAGGTAAACGCCACTGAGGCAGAACTCTCACCCCGAGCCGGACCACCGCCCCGCCGCAGCCCCTCCTACCCCTCTGGGACCTGTTCCTGGCTATCTCGTCCCTCGTTTCTTTCTTATCTCTGCATCCCATAGCCGCTCTGCAGCCTCCATGTCCTTCTCTCGTTGGAGCACATCTCCTCTCTCTCAACAGTCTGAATGACCTTTCTTGTTTTTATATTTTCCTGTGACTCATGATGCTGCCATCCAGTATCGTCAGCTGATGTAGAACCAACATACATGGCATTAACACTTCCTCCCCCAGCTCTGTTGGATTTCCAGTCTGTACAGGGATTTTTCTTTTTTTTTAATTAAAAGTGGACATTAACATGTATATGTTTCTATTTTTATTTCTTGTCATCAATGTTTTTTTTGTACTCATGTGCGGAGGCATGTTTTAGAGGGAAACTTTTACTTGAACTACTCCTAACAGGCATCCAAACAGAAGGGATTTGATTGAAACACTCGCACTGATCATGTGTTTCTCTGGCTCTGGGATTTGTCTGAATGTAGAGTCCATTGTCTGTGTGCTCTGTGTTGAGGAAACTGGTTTAGGAATGCAAGACTGAGGGGTTTGGGGGAGGGGGGCTGTCCATTTGAGTCTTAATCATTAAATCTAATCAATCCATGGCCTGAAAAATGTCTTTGTGTTTTGATTCTCAGCTCAGTACTCATACAGTGAAGTAGGAGGATTTGAGTTCAACTGTCGCTCCAGGGGAGCTGGAGGAGTTTGGTTGACATTTCATCCTGAAAATAAAGATGGAAAAACATTTGGAGCAGGATGATTTGACATGAAACGCATATGATTTTATATATTAACAGGGGTAAAACCTCTCCCACGCTCCTCCTTTAAGCCCAGGAGAGTCGGTTTAGACGGGCCATTAGAAGATTGCTCCCCATCAACTGGAGATCCCTCTCCCACCCACCTTCCTGAATGCGGCCCAGCCCAAACCAGCCACAGCTGCAGCAGTATGGAGAACCCATCGCTCAGGATAAGAGCTGGAGAGAGCCATTTCTGCTTTTCAGCTTCTCCCCAGTGACTCTTCAGTGGTCCTCACCGCTTTCCACATTACTGTAACTGAACCTCCGGAAGATCCTGCCAAAGCTACCCATCCACGTCATCGTAGGTTTAAACCGTCCATTGTTCTGGTTTATTGTTTCTCCTCCGTGCATGAGGTGATGGGTATTTGCTCTGTCCTCTGTGGGAGGTAGACCTTTTTGTAAATGTGTGTCATGTCTCTAATAGCTTAAGAACAAGTCTCTTTGTGTGAGCATTTTAAGGGGATTAAGAGAACCCATTCACCACATTTTTTTTTTTTAAGTAAACCAACCCTTGTCTCCAAGTGTTTGTGTTCATGTGTCACTTATATCTTGTTTGGTGTGTTTCTGTGGCAGCACAAGATAACAAAGTCTAAAACACAAGCTTTCTTGGGACAATGCTTTTTGTTTAAAAATGTTTATTTTCCAAAGTCATATGTAAAACATCTCTCCTGCACAAGTTGGCATTTCAGAATAAAAAAAAAAAACGCATTCAGTCTAAAACAAATCACAATTTGAGATGTTTTAATGTTGCGTCATGCAAGCTGCCCGCAGTATATTACAGAAGTTCTGCTTGGGGTATGGATGAGGTACACTAACTTGCCGGTTTGGGTATATCTCGGGCTCGGTTGAGCGGCACAGATCTCGGATAATAGTAACAGCTGATAATTAAGATAGTTGGATTTCCTTCCGTAGATTAAAAGCCAAAAACTCCCACTTCTGTATCTTTCTCAAATGGAAAATAGTTACTCAGAGTGTTAATGCACTGACCAATGTAACACACGCACACACACACACACTTTTCACAGGAGACGTGTGAGGGGAGGCTGGCTGGCAGACTCTTTGCTGTGTAATTAATTCTGTAATCTTCAGAGAGCGGCCTCAGCCCTGTGTCTCACACTCACACTTCCAAGGAACATTAGACGCAAAGTTTTTGTGCCAGTATTCTCAATCTTTTTGAGGCCTGTGAGTGTGTTTCTGCTCTAAGTTGCTGGGATTCTTGTGGCTTATTTTTCTCTTATTCTTGGTAGCAGGAGGGGGATTGTATAGATGGGTGGAGCGTCACAGTTCGTGTCCTGTGTTCACTTCATTAGACTTTAAACGGCCTACTGGGAGATTGCAACTGCCTTTCACATCACACCACCTGCGTTTCCCATTACACACAGTTCACTCACAGTTACTCATAAGACCACATCGCTCCACACTTCACACCCTCCCTACATACTCGCACACATGCAGCACTAACATCTACCCACATGCTTTCTTTCCTCATTCTTTCAACACAAACAAAAATACGATGCTGTATAAACCGCTCGCAGGCATTCACAAGCACAGATGTGCACATGGCACAAACACAGCATGTGGTCATGCTCTGTTTTCCATATAGTTTACTGCGATAAATCATCCAGTCATCACTCATCTCGGCTCATGTAAGCCTGCAAATCTCTTTCACACGTCACGTTCACAACCATTAAAAACACAAACGCACAATCGTTTTTTTTTTTGAGCTGCAGACTGAAGTGAATTTTGCACCGGTACCACCTGGGTTGTGTAACCCCTCAAGCTGCAGATTTGTCTTTGCATCAAGGTGGAGAAACACACATCCATCATAACCGTCACAGGCTGAGTTTAGCTCAGTGCCACTCGCCAGAAGATCATATGAAACACTAAACAGACACACACCACACACAATAACAGGGAAAGCCCCACTTATTAGCAGAGGCTTTATGTGAGTCTGCCTCCCCCCCCCCATCCCCCCACTCTGACAGTGTGGCCAAGGTCTCTGCTGCAGCCCTCATGGGTTTAACTTCACAAGTTTGCAACAAAGTTGTAGAGCAGTCTCCTGGCTGACCGCTTCTCACACTGTCACAGGGGGGTATTTCTGGTCACTGGTGACACTGGACCCACCGGTGGGAGGAGGACAGGGGGATTGGAGAGGCCTATATCCCCCCTGAGAAGGGTCCAAGAAGGTTGGAGTAGCAGACACAGCGTGTGCGTAGCCGATGTACTGCGGGTGCAAAAACTGTCCCTGGTGAGGCATGATTTGTGTGGCCTGCTGGCAGTTGAGAACAGAAAAGTTAGTTGGCATGTTGACGAAGACGCTGGCGTCCGGCGGCAGGCAGCAGGAGGCCTGAGCTCGCATGTGAGGAGGCGGGGCGTTGCGTGGGGCCGCGGGCGGGGCGGAGGAGCTGGAGGAGGTGGCTGTGCTGGACTGCCGGGATGAGGAGCCCCTGGAGGTGTTCGCCATCATGGGGATGGTTTCCAAAAGACGGCCGCCGGTGGCCCCGCCCCCGGACGCACCTGCTGACGGCAGCTCCTGCTTGGGTCGGAGGCAGCGGCAGCAACACACAGCAACCACAGAGCCAACCAGGATGAAGGCAACAAACACGGAGCCCACGATGAGGAATGGCACGTAGATGGGAACTAGAGGAAGAACGACAGATAAAAGAGCTGCTTTAGTTGCAAAGTAGAGAGAATACTGCCTACACGCTCCCCTGTTTTTGGCTCAGTGCACAGAAGCTCGCTACTTGTGAGAAGAGAGTGTGTAGGACAAAAGATTAACCATGAGGAGTGTTCAGGCAAAAGTAGAAAAAAACTAAAGGTATACAGGATTTGGTCCCGGGGAGTCCGAGGCTCTCATTAGCAGTTATTAACTTTGTTTTGATCTGTTTTAATCCTTTGCACCCTGCTGGTTCCTCAGCCTCCTTGACCCCGCAGACCTCTGAGTGTGTTAGAGTGGGTGACATTCTTAAGCCCGGCCGCCTGCAGACATGTGTGACCCTCCTTTTTCTTTGGCTGTTTGTTTGAGCCTTTGAAAATAAGTTCCTTCAGTTGAACTGTGGTACTTGGCATCTGCTTAAAGAAAAGTATTAAAGTAGACTGATTTAATGTAGCAGAATGGGAGGTTTTCAGCCCTGTAAATCAGAGGAATGAGACAGTTCCTTCTCTTTGACCTCTTCTTTCTTATAGTTTAAGAAAGCAAACCAAACTCAACTTTTGTGCAACTTACAATCCCTGCGTTCGGTCGTAAGCTCAGTCAAACATTAGGGGCGTTATGGAACATGTTAACTTTTGACATTTTTATATGTAAGGCCTTTGGTTTAAGAGTGCAAATGTGTTGAATGAGCAGGAGGTACTCCAGCAACAACTTGGAAACATGACTAACAATAACTTTCCTTTCCAGCTTCTCTAACTGGGACTTCTCACAAACGGCAAAAAAGCACCAAGTGAATTCGTCCGAGACGACTTTTAAGATGAAGTCACTCATTTCTCTCGACCGTTCATTTGCGTCCTTGTGCACGCAAAACACCTTCCAAACACAATGACGTCCAAGTTACATTATGAGTGAGCTGTTGAGTGTTATTGTTCCCCACAGGCTGTAGTTATTTTCCACTTTGAATGTGCCCATGTTGTCATGGGGTGTAACTGTATGCCAGCGAGAGGAAGGTGGCAAACGGCTCCAGTTTCCTTTTGTCTCTGAGCTCTTTGAAATACATCCATATGACTTTTCAAAATGTTCATCCAGAGTCGCAGGGTATTAAGAGGATTACTGCACGAAACCTGTTAAAAGCTGGAGGTCTGTCTTTGGCAGATGGAGTAAAGACGTCATGACAAGGTGCCGGCGGCAGAGGAGGCTGGTGCACGGGGAACTTGACACACACCAGGACCTTGACCCATTTCCTTTGGACAAGGGGTTGGTGTCGACTTCAGAGCACCTCACAGTTACTCAGCACCCAGTTAACAGGTTTCAGAAGGGGACTTTGTATGACATCACATACAGGTTACATGAGCGTTAGAAATGTCCCTGGGAGTCTTCAACTGCCCTATTTCCCTTTTCTTGTACAACTTTGATCTTAACATCTGAACTACCTTTTTTTTCTCCACAGAAAAAAGCCTTGCGTCTTGTTTTATTTCATCTCAGCTTTCACTCCAGTGCTGCTTTCCAAAACA
Source organism: Menidia beryllina (assembly GCA_013363375.1). NCBI lineage: Eukaryota > Metazoa > Chordata > Actinopteri > Atheriniformes > Atherinopsidae > Menidia > Menidia beryllina. Next base: position 4,187,715 of record JABUIW010000156.1, read on the forward strand.
GTACTGTAAATCACTGATGGAGAAGAAAGGGTCCGGCTTAAAGTTCAGCAAGCGCAGTTAAGAAAGAACGCCAGTTCTCCAATCCAGCTCATCCATATTAGACCAGACTGAACTATTATACATTCCAATATTAAATCAGTACAAATGAGCACAAAGTGTGTCACTGTCAAAGTTGCTCCAAATGTAGCTAATTACAGTTAATCCTGTGGTTACACTGTAAATCTAGCCAGAGAGAGAGATGGTAAATGAGCTAAAAAGCATCAGTGAAAATGCACCCATACAGAGAGTCCTCACAAGACTCAATCTTAACTGGTAATTCACAGATTTGAACTTTTTAACCCACACTGTAAAATGGACTGGACAATATTGCTCCTTCAGTATGAAACAGTAACTTAATTGAGCCCATCTGGTGGACTTGTCTCTATAGTGGAGCTCAACGTAAAGCAGCAGAAGTTTAAACACTGTAGTGTCAGTGCTTGATCAATCAGTCCTTTTTCCTTTCCTGAACATTTGGATGCCGTAACCCTCTTTCTCTGTCAGGTCAGATTTGGCACATAACTGACCTAAAAAAAACAAAATGAAAAAACAAACAAAAAATCTTTTTTGTTCTTTCTTTTTGTGAGCACTGAAATCACTTTTTGTGCACATGGTGGTCTAAGCCCCCCTATTGTTCCCTGTCACTCGTCCACACCTGTTGCTGCAGCTGAGCCGCAGCAGCAACACTGCAGTAACAGCAGCCCCCACTCTTAAGCTCTTGTTTTGGGCAAAGTCTTTGTGGTTGGCTGGCTGGCTGGACTCCTCTGTCTCCTTGGGCTATCCCACGGGCATTCTCCTGTTCCTAAATACCACATGTTCCCTCATGTTGAGCACATTAATAATTTCCTGCCTCTTATTCTCTGACAAAGCGGTGTATCCTTCTTAAGAAATGATTAGGCTACAAGCATATGAAAAATGTGTAAAATGCTCAAAGTCAACTGGCCTTTAAATTAAAGGGGGAAATATCCTTTATTCTTAGTGAGGAAAAAAGCAGCTTTTCTTTAGGTTTTTTGGCTGGAGGCCACCAAGTGGAATGTATATACCTCCTTCTGCAGTGATAAGCCATGATGGTAGAAAATGACAGATTAGAGTGTAACTGCAGGAACAAAGAGAGCTTAATATCCTCCAGGAAAACATGAAATAAGACAGTGCAGGACTTTCCTTTTGTTTCCAATACTTGCTTGGTTAAATTCTCATTTACCATTTTTCAAGATGCCACATCGATTCTAGAGTCTGTATGATAGATTATCTTATGGGAATGTCAGCAATGATGAATTATTTGTATTGTTGTTTGTATTGTCACTAAATTAGCTACAGAATTGTTAGGTGTTGAAGTAAATTTGAGGTAAAACTCATGAAAGTGGGTGAATTTCTAGGAGAAAGGCGGTGGTGAAGTATACAGGAGCCTGATAGGAAATGACGCATAACGTGATTTGAGTGTTTTATGAACAGGGCTGTCAGCACCCTCAGCCTGTCCAAGATCCGGTCAAGTCCAAATTTGATCCCCGTGGGGACAGCGTGATCTGAGCCCTGGAACCCTCTTGCACTGTTGCAGAACAAACACCGCTATTTATAAAGTGCAGCAGCATGGCTCAGTTTGCCATTTGTGAGTGTGGTTAACTGGTTTTTGTTGGAGTCTGCTGTCTCCTGTGCAGCTGTCGTTGCCAAGCGGGACAGACAGCAGATGAACCCTCTGACAGGGGAGGGGGGATACTAAGAGTCTGCTGGGCTTATGAGGGGAAACCCGAGCTTCTCATAGGTCATGTTTCAAATTTACAACATAAAATTCAAGTCTTCCTGTGCATGTGCACCTATGTAACCTGGACTTAGACTTTCATCCAACAATAGATTTAAAAAAAGAATCAGTTCTGATTGAACACATTTTGGCAGGCACACATTCACCAAAGCAACAGGACAGAAAATCTCAGGTTTTACTCATAAACTGGAGATTTCTTTGTGACAATCCCATTAATCATGCAGAACAAAAATGACAAAATTACCTCTGACATCTAATTGAATGATTAATTGACCTTTTCTTCTATTACCTGTGCTTGGCCTTTGCCCTGCCTGCATTTAATTTGATTTTTACAATAATAAATGCAAGCTATGTAAATGCTTATCCTAGTTTACAATATGTACGGCACAATACCTGCACGGGAGTCCTTGTTCTCTTTGGTCTCTTTCCCGGGATCTTGTGCCTGCTGGTCGTTATTGCAGCTCCCCTGGTCCAGCCGCGCGTCAGTGCTGGAGCAGCAGTAGCGTAGCTCGCATTTCCCGCAGCAGATGATCGCGTCCTCCGCGTCAATCTTCTCCGGGCACTGAAACCCTTCTTTCCAGGCGCCCTGGGAGTCGTGCCAGCCGTGGCAATATTCCCCACTGGCCTTCACATCAATAATGACCAGGAGCAGAGTCATAATCACGCTGACAGACATTGGGAAGCCTCCTGCCCGCATTCTCAGCCAGGTGGCCCGCGGCGGCACGCTGGCGCACAGGAGGACACAGAGAGGCTTTCACACCCCGTGTGGAACCTGATGAGGAGGGTGATGGAACTTTGGGTCGATTCGGTAAAGGGAACTGAGGGGATACAATGACGGAGCCGCAGACCTCTTGGAGGCTGTCATTTGTTAGAGAAAATCCCGTGCGTAACTTAGATCCAACGTCTCCCAAAGTGGCTCCGCAACGCAGGATATGATCCTGGTTTCCCTCAAAGTATGAAGTTGATTCGTCTGAAAGTTGAACTGTCATAGAAAGTTTGGCCTGCCAAGGCTTAACTGATATTCCAGTTAGAAATATTCGGAGCTCTGGTAATCCCAAAATGGAAAGACTAATGGGTTCCCTTTGGCTCTGCAGCGCGGCTGTTCATGTCTCCTCCTAGCTCTTCAAATGACTTTCCACAGTGATGCAGGGAAGCCAGCACATGGAGCCTGATCCATGGACACACAGCTGCTGTCACTTCTGTCTCCTCTCCCCGCCGGTACCGTGCGTAAAGTTTCAAACTTCTGTGTCTTGACCTGCATTGTTGTGCATCGGACGTATGTGGGCGAAGTGCGCGTCGCTGTGCCCCAGTGGAGCTGCAGCTTACAGAGTGTGTCCAAGTGCGTTTCGGAGGGAGAGGGGCGTGTAAAAAAAGTCAGATGCAAAACGCACAGCTCACTGCAACACAGCACAGGGCTGAGGAATGAATCAGGACACATCATACGACTTCCGGTTTGGGCCCATCATTAAATCAGTGATAAAATGTAATACATGTTTCTCTTAAAAAGGGGCCCTTTATTTGAACAATGAATTAAATCAGTTTTGTTATATATCTGTGAACATATCAGCATTTTCAGTTAGAGCTTAAAAGTACTGTACAACACGAGGAAGAAGACCTCTCCACTATTATCAGCTGTGGAATATCATGTTAGAAAACTACTATTCACGAATGAATTGTCAGAATGGTTCCTTTAAAATAGAGATTGATGTGTTTGCTAAAGCTCATGCTATGGATCATGCTTATCTTTTTACAAAATGTTATATATAAACCTTGTTTAACAAATACAACTACAGAAAAAAGTAAAGCTCTCATAGAGATATAGAAATAAATGTTTATAATGTTTATAATATTAAATGTCACAGGTAAATGAGGCTGTAAATAGTTTGGAAGTGGACGAGTAATCTCATCTCTCCAGCCCTCTAATGTAAAGAAGAAGTTACACTGCCATCTAGCGGTGTTATCTGATGCTAAGAAATAATTTTGAAACATAATGTTTTCCGGCAATCTCAAACAGTAAAGCACGTATCTGACTTCGAATAACAGAAGTGGCTTTTCTGGTCACAGGCAATCAGAAATTACATTGAAACCCGGGGGTGATATGATTTCAAGTAAAATCCCAACAAGTTCCCATTGTTGCAAATATTCAAAGAAGGACTTCATTCCCCATCATGCCTCGCTGTGAAGCGGTACCTATAGCAACAGCACAGGAAGTGGCGCGCAACAGTTGAAAAACTGTCACGAAAGGAAGTGAGCTGCATTTGTTCAGATCAATTGACCTTTTTAGATTCTGACTGCCCGCAGCTGGTATCTCTATACGCTGTTTCTGACACCGGCCGTGGCTCCTGCTAGTGAAATGTAAGTTGTTGTTGGTGTTTATCAGGTTTAAACATTCGCGTAGCTAATGTTGAGCTAAACTGCGCATCCTGATGCTCATAACTAGAAATGCGCGTGAGTTAGCTCAGTTGGCTTCCCAACTAAATGTTGCTATAGACTGCCTTACATATGTATGCCATTCTTCAAACCTAATTGTGACGCACAGATGTCCTTTGTGAAACTGGGACGACAACAACAACACAGTAAAGGGAAAAGGCCTGTTCGCCCGAAGAAGGCAGCAGGTCCTAAAAGAGAATGGGTGGTGAGTATTAAGCTGGTTTATCACCAACTAATGCCCTCTGCCTTCAAGCAGTGATATAATATGTCAGCTTTCACGTAGTTAAACTGCACAAGCCACACACTTACTTGTAATAAAATAATCAAAGCTCAATATGTGCCTCTGGTTTGCCTGTTTTTGTTGGTAAAATCTGACCACAGGGCATTTGCTTTCAGAGCACGGTCAGTGACCTGTCTGTGCACAAGCTGACGCCCGCTGAGCTGGTAAGCTGCTTGCTTGTGCAAATGCCACTCAAGAATTTAAATTAGGCTCCAATTTGAAAACGGATACCCTTGCCAGCCCGTGTGTCTGCTTCTCTGATTCAGAGTCATCGGCATGAGATTCACAAGTCTCACAACAAAGCTGCAGCTCAGTGGGAGCTGAAGGAGAAAGCCCTGAAACGGCGTCTCAGACACACTGGGAGCCCCGCGCCTCTGGACAAGGCCAGCCTCAGCATCATCAGGGAGGTGAGGAGATTTGTCTGTGTTTTTTTTATGCAGAGCGAAGTGCAGTTCTCTTGCATTCTGTTGTGTTGTCGCAGGTTTTCTCCGATAAGCTCCTTCTGCAGGATGTGCTGGCCCGCTCTGACAGAGCCATGGCTGTGGTCAAGGACCTGTTTGGAGATGCCCCACGGAGACAGACTGGTAGTAAAGTGAATTTCTTTGTTTGATATCTGATTCATACCGATGTTTAGGAGGATTAGGCGTGTATCTGTTGTTGATTGGTAATGCTTTAAATGAGTTTCTGTGGTTGCTTCGGTGTTTTCTTTTATTCCACAGGGCACCCCAGTGTGACCATGGCTCCACACTGCGATTCCGACTCGGAGCTGCCCGTTCTCCAGAAACCAGATCCACCAACTCACTTGTCTCTCCTCAGCCAGTCTATGATGGATCACGAGGTGTGTGACGGGGAGCTTTTATTGATGATTGTGTGTCACCATAAATCTAGTTTCTGTTACAGTCTGTCGCTGATTTTATGAGACAATAAAAGACTTCATCTGCAAAATGCTTTTTTTCAGGCTCTTAACGAAGTCGAGGTTTCAAAGTTAGACCACCGAGAGGAGGACGATGAGCCGTCGAGCAGTCCACAGAATCATGTAATCCAAAGGTATGAATGTGGAAAAATGTAGCACGCTGAAGAGTTGCTGTTGCCACAAGTTTACAGATTTTCCTTTTTTACAGGACCAGTATACGGAAAATGAAGGCAAACACCCGAGACAGAGCACAGGAGCAAAAAGGTGATAATCTCAGTTGTGAACAAGGAGATAAAGATGATGTTCCTGTGACGCCCCGCTCATCAGGAACAAGACCAGACCACAGAGGCAAGTTGCCTTAAAATGAACCCAATATAGCTATCACAACTGTTTTAATAAACCATGAGCTGTGTATCAAATGTTAAATGTTTGTGTGCAGACTTTTCTAATCTTATTCCAGCTCTCAACGCTACTGTCGCTGTTCAGCGCATTCGCTCCAAACAGAGTCGGTCAGAGGAAGGTAAAGAAGAAGAAATCTCCACCTTGGTGTCTCAGGTCCTGAATCCCGAATTTCCTCTCAGTCGGTCAGGTAATAAGTATAAGGCAGTGATTTCTCAGCACTATCAAATACTCAGACCATCACTCACTGTGTCAGACATTCTGATTGAATGTTTCTAAGGAAGGATCAGCAGTCACGCCAGCAGGAGCAGGAAGGATGTTTCTCGGAACTCAGTGCTGGATGGGTCCTCTGCTGCTTCTCTCAGTGGGGACCAGTCCAGTCTGGGCCTGCTGCGGGCCATGCTGGGTCAAGTGGAGGAAGACTTGGACAGTCTGGGCCCCGAGAACGTACCGGGCTCTGCACAGAACCCAAAAGAGCCCAGAGCACAAGGCCTCACTGGATTCTCTGTCGCCTTGGTCTCCACACTTGGACGTTTAGTACGCCTCCTTAAACAGGTACTGTGGGGCATCAAAAATGAAACAAAGAGTTTTAAAATCCATCACACAAGAGTGCGGAAGGAAATCTGCTGGTGTTTTTTACTTTAAAAGATCTTTCTCCATATCTAGTTTTAGCTTCATACCAATCTCCAGATAATGTTTTTCTGGGGGGTTTATTTTTCTTTACAAAAGTGTGGATCCATCACAACAGATTAAAATCCCACCCATAGATCTTTCAAGAGACAGCTGTGGTGCCAACCAAGTAAATTAAAACTGAGTTTTAGCAGCACTTTTTTGTCGGCAGAAACGGCACAGCTGGGATTTCTGTGTTTTCTCAATTGTCCTGAGTTAATTTCTGTTGTGAATTGTTTCGTTTGGTTAGCTATTTGTTCCCTTCTTTCTGTTTGAGTTCTCTCATCTTCTGCCTATTAGAGGGAAGCGGAGGCTCAGAAAGAAGCAGAGGAGAGAAGAAGACTGCAGGAGGAGTTGACAGAGCAGCGGGGCGTTATCGATGCCCTCACTGCTGAAACTATGACTCTTCGAGAGGAGTTTTCGTCCCTGCAGGTAGATCTTTATTTAGACTCCAGTGCACTGATCATTACACTGTTCTCCAATGACAAGTCTTTCTTTTTTGTTGCTGGTGCTTCCCAGGACGGGTTCCAGCGCCACACAGCAGAGTTGGAGCAGAAGTTGGACACGGTGGTGTTGGTGATGGGGGGAATGGGACTGCTGGGAGAACACATGAACCCACCACTACCTACTGACGCCAGAGCCCCAGGTTTGTAACGCAAAATCATCCACACCTGCATGTTGTCTGAGGTTTTATTGTAAAGCTTGAGTAAACTTCTGTTCTGCAGTTAGTTCCACAGCTCCGGTTGCTGAAAGGGCCGCTGAGCAAACTCCCGTTTGTGTTTCTCCTGCCGTCCTGCTCTCCCCGCCTCGTCAGAGAGACAACCGCCAGCAAAGTCCCGGTGACCTCCTCATTATTTTATGCTCTTAAATCGCCCCTCATTTCGCTCCTCTTGTTGTTAAAATTTAAATGGGCTAAATGTGTGTTTTCCCCCCTTCCACAGAGACCCATCAGCTGCTCCTGCAGCCTCAGCTTCATCCTGCAGATAGCCGCCCTGCCCATGAGGATCTGGATGCTCACGGCTCGCCCTCGAGTCTCAGCAGTCTTCCCCTCAGCAGACTCCCCTCCAGCTCCTCCCTCTCTCGGACCTCTGACCCTCTTCGCTCGCAGCCCTCCCCAGATGCCATGCTGGCCGAGATCGCTCTGCTGAGCAGGCAGAACGACCTGATCAAGGCTCAGCTCAGCCAGGCCCGGCGCCTCAAGTCAGGGGGCGGAGGAACGCCAAGCAGCAGCCTCACGCAGAGACGCTCCAGCCCGGCGAGCACGGGCACAGTCACGCCTCCAGGCAGCACGGAGAGCAGGCAGCCCGGGTCCAGAAGCACAGGCGAGAGAAACCAGAACGCCCTGACCCCCGACGAGATGTCGCTGACTCAGCAGGTGACCTCCACGTCGGATGCAAGGAAAACCTCAGAAAAGGTTTCCCTCAGGCTGTTAATAAAGGATTTTGTTTTCTCATTCAGGCGACGTCTATCAGCGTAAACAGCGTGGAGCAGCGCCTCCTGGAGCTCAACAGGCAGAGCGCAGCCGCTCGGGGTCGACTCCTCCAGCTCATCGAGCAGCAGAAGCAAAGCGTCGCAGGCAGAGTCTCTCCCTCTGTCTCCCCCATCCCTCGCTCCGCCCTCAGCCCAAACACAGCAGGTGTGGCAGCTGAAAGCAGCACGTCCCTGTTTTGCTTATCCCACGTGAATTAAAAACCAGAGAATCCCTGTATTTTCAGCAGGAGGAGGAAGTCCAGACGTGTCGTTGCTATTGGCTGAGCGGGAGCTCCAAGCACAGGAGGGCACAGATAGACGGTGGGTGGCTCACCTGCATGAAACGCTGCTTTTATTTCTACTGTAGCCACAGACGGGTCAAACACCGGGTCAGATGCTCAGTGCTCAGATGCGTTTTGTCTTCCAGATGTGCTGGTTCTCACACGTCGTCTCCCAGTTTTAGTTTTGAAACCAGGGATGGAAATTCACAGGTAAACGCACATAAAACACAGATCCACCTTTCTTTAGTTGAACTAGTTTATTACTTGGGTTTAAGCGTCTCTCTCTCTCTTGATTCCACACAGATGAACAAGCAGAGTGAAAGAGAAGGGTGGTTCGCTTTGTCTGCTCACATGAGATGACAAGAGGAGACAGACAAAAACAAACCTTTGAATGCAGAAATAAATCTATTTTTACTGTTTTTAATTTTTATTTTTTTCAGCGACTGAAATAAAAATGCTTTGAATTTTAGAATTTCAGTGAACAGTTGGCTCTGTTTGACTCTGGGTTTTTTCACTGATCTGACATTTAGTGTTTGCTGTTGTGTGAAAAACCTATGCATAAAAATAAATCTGTAGCTACATCCTACAAAACCTTGACATTGTGAATGACAGTGGCCTTTACAACCATGTGAGATACTTAAAATATGATGCTTAGAATGAGGCCGGAAACCTTTTAGCATCAATACGTTGAGTCTCATGATTTTTTTTTCTCCCAACACTCCTTCCGTGTTCTGGCTTAGCAAAACATGTCACTTCCATCAAAGGTTGTGTTGATCACTCAAGGTTTTAAAGTGCAACCAATCATATTACACTTGTAAACCCTCCGTCATGATCAAGGCTATTGTAGGGAAACGGCCTCTGTCATCGAGTCCATTAAAGCAGGATGACTAAGCCATTCTCCTCTGAGGAATTAGAGGGATATAATCACATTATTCTGTTATGATCTTTAACAGTTTGTTTCCACACTTTGTTCCCATAATTAAATATCTTTTCTTTATGAATCCCTTTTAGATGAACAACTTTGACAAGCATTAAGATCCTGACAAAGGAAATTAGAGACCAAATAAAAGACTCAGTTAAATGTCCACAAATGAAAATAAATGTGGGAAACGCAGCACATCAGCAGAACAGTCCGTTTTTCATATAATTTGGTTATAGATTTATTGTTTGTCTTTTTTCCTTTGAAAAACAGTTGACAGTGTCATCTGTCTGTAGCTGTATCTTATTCCACAGAGTTTCATTAAGTAAGAACAAAGAAGTCTGTGCAGCAGTTCTTATAGAACTTAATAAAATCCACATATCTCTGTGGGTGATCTTAAACTGATAAGAAGATATCAACTCAATGACAAACTGGTTCTAAAATGTTAAAGGTTTTCTTATCAAAGTTCTCCAGAACCAACACACCTAACTTATCTTTAGGTGGAACAGGCCAATATTTGACTTCACAGTTATGATCTGATCTTTCTTACATCATCTTCTGCAGTTTCAACAGTTTTATCAGTTTGAGCTAAATCAACTATCAAAATGATGAGAAGTGAAAGCAGAGCCAGTGTCCTTTTAACCAATTTAGTGTTTCTCTACTATTAGGCTGCTAAAAGTTCCCACACAGCGCTTTGGTTTCATGAAGCTGATGATGAGACTCCATGTGTAAGTTATCACTGTTCAAAATCACCTTTAATATATTTAGAACAGATGCGTGAACTCCCCAGAATGGGTTACAGAGTAAATGTCTCATGTTGTCTGGAGGCTTTTTTCCTTTGGATTTCTCTATCTAGTTATGTTTTAAAAAAATAGAAATGTATATTATTTTAATAAGTTCAACCAAGAATATTTAGAAGACACAAAGAGACTGAAGAGCTCAGCAAGATTGTTGGGTCTTAATTAAAGGACATAGGTTTGGGGTTAGAGGCCCATAAATGGGGCAGTCAGCAGCTCTTCACTGAAAACAAAGGATAAGAGAAGAAACTGTCTGTCATGGAAGAAGAAAATGGAAAAGTTAAAGCTCTCCAGTAGAGGGCAGAAAAAGAGAAATGATAAGCAAAAGGATGTCTCTTTTCTTCTCTGAATGAAGCTCAGAACAAAAACTAAAGATGAGAAGCATATCTCTCAGGTCCATCTGAAAGAGATGGAGTCAGGTAGACAACCTCACACCAGGTCTAAATAAAATAAAAATCTTTTTTTAATCCTCTGTGCTTTGAACCAAACTTATCTGTTTTGGGCGTTTCCTCTCTTCTCTGTTGTCTTCCGCTTACTTCCACTTCCACCATTATGCCCTATCCACACATTCCTACTCTTTTAACCATTTTCTGACCTGTAGCTCCTTAATCCTTAATTGATCTTTAATCTTGTAGCCAAATTTTTACACCCAATCAAATCAAGTCAGTTCACATAACAACACATGACGCCTACAGCCACAACCAAAGGCAATTGGGGTTGTTTTCAACCCTTAAAGACAGCATTCCCTTTAGGTAAAACCTGTCAAATTAGAAGGTAAAAACATGAAGGTGCAATCTTTTTGCAAATAGCTTGTTCTAGTGAATGAGCTCAGCTGAGCTGACCTTTTCAGTGTTTGGTTGTAGATCATGTTTTTTTAGTGTAGTGTGTCAAAAAAAAGATCATTTAAGAAAAGCAGCTTAAGGTAAAACCTGAAGCAAAATGTACTCACAGGCATCGCAGATAGTTTTTCTTTTTGTTAGATGCAGAAACATAAGCCCCGGTTAGTGTGGGACGTCCATAATAACACACGCTTGTTAAAGTAGCTGGAACCAGCATTTGTCTGCAAGTAAAGCTGATAAATAGAAGTATCTTCTATTGTGAACAAATTGTTACTTTTTGTTGCGCTGCACTGATTTGTCATGAGGAGGATTTCTCTGGGTTTATCCAGTCAGTCGCTGCCACACTTAAATCAAAAAGTCAAAAGTAAACAGCCGCACACTGGCTTGTTTTCACACCGTGTTTGCTCTTGGTTTCAGAGAGCACTTGAGTTTTCTAGAGTTTCACTAAAGCTGTGTGGGTGACTGAAATGACCAGCAGGGAATCAAAAGGAGTAAATATGGGAGATAATACCCGAATGGGGGCATAAAGGCGCCCAGGACAGTTTCCGTAAACGTGGGGTGCAGAGGTCACAGTGGTGGTGCAGGGGGAGGCGGGCAGAGCTTATTGTGCTTGGCGTGGCAAAGTGAAGGACAGGGTGAAAGGAGATTAACCTCAGCCCAGTACCCTTCAATACCCCCTTCTCCACCACAGGCCTGGGGAAAGTTCCAATAAGTGACCACCACCTCTCTGTGTGTCTCAGTTTCAATTTCACTGCTTCATTCCTCTCACTTATTTTTTAGACAGGGAGTCATGAAGCAGGGCGAGTGCTCATCCGATATCAGTTAAAGGTGTTCAGTTGTTCTGTGGAACACAGCGAAGGGGGGCATCAGAGATATGGGGGTAGGGGGGGGATTTCTTTACACATTTAAATGTGGCCCCACTTCACCTCAGTGAAGGAGGCTGTAGTCACTTGGAAAACACACAAAAGTAGTCTGTACACACACTCATTGTCTGGTATTGTAACCAAAGATATCAAGCTTTTGATTGATGGGTGTTTGGATTCTGAAGAGACCTAAGGAATTAAATGATGTCAAGAAAAAGAGAGAAGCAGCTTGAAAATAATTTCCTTTACCATTAGTTTTTAGTATTTGAACTCTTAAGATTTCCCCAAGACATGTGTCAGAATATTATTTTCCTTATTGTTCCCTCAGTAATTTTATTAAACAGAATGAAGGCTGAATCTATTGAGTTTCTAACAATGACATAGCCTGTGGCATCTTTACGATTTTCCACGTTAAAAATCTTGTACTTAAATTGGCAGTGTATGGCTCCGGCCACCAGGGGGCAGTGTTAATATGCTGCAACAGCTCTGACAGGCTAATGAGAAATATTTTTGCCTTCATTATTTTTTCTTTTTTTTTTTTTTAAATGAGCAAATGGAACATAACCCCTTGACGCACTTGTTGCATTAATAACTCTGTTAAGCTAAATGTTTGGAAAATCAAGACAAGAAGTAAAAAGGTCTGTGTAAATCAGACCATTGTTGGTCCCTGTTCTGGAGCATGTCTTAAATCACATCGACTGCTTTGTGCCAAAAAATTCTTTAATACTTTTTTTTAGCACGTGTACAGTGTGACACGTGTACTTTAGTATGGCTGCATGTGATTGGATGCGGGAGTGTGTTGGAGTGTCCCGGACAGCTGTGCGAGGTTCTGATCTGAAGCAGGCTGCTGGCTGATGTGAAAATATTATTGCAAGTGTTTATTATTGCTCCAGTGTGAAACAGTGGGAGTGTTGTGTGTGCTGCACGGGTTGGTGGAGTAATGGAGTGCTTGCGTGTGTGAAGGGATAGTTGAGGGTGGGCGGATGGGGGTTCTCTCTCCTCTCCCACTCCCTGTTTCCCACCGGCCAGCCCCCCCGCCCATGGCCCATTGCACCCTGGGTAATGGGGAGGCCTATTGGAGTTGATTAGTTCCGGCTGGATCCCAGATAGAGTTCTGACAGGCAGGAGAAACGAGCTCTCAGCGTGACCCTCCACTTCCCCCACACGGCCCTGTCTCATGCACAATGAGCAATACAGGAGAAGGGCTTTTTAAACAACTGAAGCCTCGCTCTACTCCACTGCTCCCCTCACCCCACCGGCCCAAAACTCTGCTATTAGAACTGCCATAACCACATGAGACTGCCGCACAAACACAGCCTTTACTGCCTCAAACTGACTCTGAAAATGGCTGTGATTTTCTTCCCATCACATTCCCTTTTCTCCTATCGGCGCAGTCTGTCAGCATCACACAAATGCTTTGGGGCAATCGGGGAAAATAAATGTTATACATGCGGCGCACATCAGAATTGGCCTCTTTGCTCTGTGTTTTCCCTGACAAGCCATCACATCCACAATGCCGGACACCTGTGGCATGAACTGACACGCACTGGACACATTCCTCAGCAGAGCCGCATCACTCCTCTCAGTGGCTTTATCCTCTCCATCCTCTTTATCCCCCCTCCCCAAAATCCTCTCTGTCTTCCTCTCTTCTCCTTTTCCCCTTCTTTCTCCACACATAATTGATTAAGGGCCTTTTTCATAAATCAATTTGGGACGCACATCAGTCAGCTCTGAATGGAGGAACCTCCCCTCTGCGCAGCAGTATTAATCTACCCCAGCATGCCCTGCCACTCTCACTTACACACATTCACACACATCTGTATGGTTTTGCTCCTTTGGTTTAAGCTTGGACAGTTGCAGATCGCCAAACATGAAATATACTATATTCATGAACACTACAACCCGCATCTAGCAGTCTGAGGAGCAGGGCTACGGTTTCCACTGAGTCTGAACAACACACGCTGTGATGCAAAAACTAGAGGAGAATGTCAAAGTTTGAAATGTTGAGTCGACTCCACAGTATGACGAATTCATAGGCCAGCAAACTAAGAATAGGACATTTTCTACTTATGGGATACGAGACAAATTCTTTCCATATGTCTTTCTGTACATCCCAATAGAGACAAACACGTTGTTTGTTCACTCTGCAGTGTATCTCTAAGACAACTTAACTAACTGCTGTTTATAATTACAGCGCTTTAATTGTCATTATTTTCAAGTGACTTCATCTCCCTTTCTTTCCCTTGCTGAGTCTTTTTCTTCCACTCAGATCTGTTGTTTTGGATGTTTTGATATGAATGTAACCATGACACCGCCCTTTCTTATTAGAAAAATCTTGCCAAGTTGCAATGGATTCTGGGAATAAAGGCCTGCAACAGCTGCAAGTGATATGCCTGACTTTCCCCTTTCCCCTCAGTCTGGATTTTCTTACACTTTGCCTCTCTCCCGTTTTCCTCCACCTTGATGTTCTGCTTTGTTCCCGTGGCGCTCCAGCTTCTTTTTGATTCTGGTTCTTTTACCTTTCCACCCTCACCCCGCCATCTCAGTGCTCCGGGGTGTTGGCTTTAGAGGCAGTGAAAGCTGCTTTGCCTTTAAAAACAGTTTGTCTTAATGAGAAGGAAGGGGTGGATGCTGGAGAGAAGGGGTGGTGGGTCACAGCTGAAGCCAATTGCATGCCTTTCCTGTCTGAGGCACCGCAGGCCCGGGTCAGGCTCAGGGTCACGCTGGCCCGTCATTCTGACTGGGTCCCGGTGCCGGTTCTGAATTGCCGCCAGCGTGAGTGTGTGTGAGAGACGGCATGCGCATGTGTTTTTCTGTGAGTTAAGAGAAGAGGGGCAGGAGGCACATCTGTTTCTGATCCCCTGGAAAGCCTCACTCTGTGGACCTGGAGATGCTGGCGTGCCTGCGAATGGCTGAGAGAGAGGGAAGGGAAGGAGAGGCCGAGTGAGCAGTCACGCACACAGTATGCACCGAGTCCAGTGAGGCGTGATTTGGCGTGTTGTACCGCCACCTTTCAATGATGGCCTTACACCCATTTTTGCAGAGTAACAATTCAAATCCTAAAATGATCCTGTGTACAATGTAACATAGTGAGTGCGATGATGAGTTCTGTCTGCATGTCACCTAATTTCTGCAAACCAAAACAATCCAAAACAATTCAAGCATTTTAAGATAGTACTAAATATATTAATTAGAACTCGTCTACAGGTAAGCTACGTCCACCAGAAGCTTTGTCAGACTTGTTGTATTCATAAATGCTAAATTTGTTATTGTTTAAGAGATTATTGTTGTTCTTATCTTATATTTCTGGTTGGCTTTAAACTGCTGAAATGTGTCCTCTTTCTGAGACGCTTTTATTTGACTCTTGTATCTGAATGTTTAAACCAGTGTTGACTGCTGGTAGACTGTCTACGGTCTACCAATAAATACTTAACAGAACCACACTTTAAAAAAAAAAGTTTCATGCTCCCAAAAGGAGTATCAGCCTTACATTCATTTCAAAATCACTTCATTTTTCTCCCTGTATCGACTCCTTTCCAACATTCACATGTGACCAGATGTCTTCCTTTGGGTCTTTTACTCTCCTGTAGAATTTGAATACTGCACTTTATTCATTGGTGTTTTAAATGTGCAGCACTACAATAGGTGATGGATATTTTTCTGTATCCCCCCCCCCCCATAACTCCCCTTTCTTGACTCTGAGCCTCCCTCCCCCTGTGCCCCTCCCAAGTGTCTGCAGAAAAGGTAAAGTTGAGATGAAACACCACGTCAGTCTTTGAACAGAGCTCATTAAACGGGCACACACACTATTAACGACCATGGCTAACAAGCTGCAGGGATTGCAAAGTTGGATCACACACACAAAGACACACACTCCTGCATTATATAGTTGAGCTTTTTTCTCCCTTCACATCGGCCTTTTGTTTCGGGCAGCTTTCTCCATTTTATACGCATACTTTGTGCTTTGATCAAAAACAGAACAGCTTCATATTTGTTTTGATTTATTTTTCACGGTTGTGTTGGAGGAAAATTAAAGTTTGGGCTCATTCCACATTTTATTTAGTTGCAGCCAGAGTCTCAGTATCTGGCAACCCTCAACAGCAGTGACTGTGACTGGAGAACCACAGGGTACAATAACCTTCACTGTTCCGATTATCGGATTGATTACCTGAAAAGTTTTTTAAATGATCTAAACGACTGAAAATGAGAACGGCTAAAATAATGGTGCATTCACCATTTAGCTGTTGAACAAGCAGCTGTTACGCTAACAGTTTTCAGACACCCCAGCCTCTGAGGTCAAACATTTGATTGGGCCCCCATAATGGTCTCAATTTGGGACATCAGAGGAAACACATTGGCCGAGTTGGGACTGACCCCATAGGTTAATTCAAAGTACACTGGCCCAATTCAGAGTGTAGAAACTGAACTAAAGTCTGCATATTCCCACAAAAGTGCCCTTTCTTAAATAGCAAAATGTGGTTTTCTTATCGCAACGTGGCATAAACCTGTTGTCCAAAAATACAACTGGTCCAGAATGTGTTCACCTAAAGAGAAATTATCCAAGAACAGGATTAAGCAAGAACTGAAAAAAAAGTATAAAATTCAATATCAGAAACACACTCAAAATAATTTAGAGTGACGCAAAGAAAGACTGAGAGTGAATAAAAATTACAGAAGTAAGACAGGTGAAATTTGATGAATAAATGAACAGCCTTATTGGGGATTTAGAATAACATACACTTTCATTTTGCCTCACTAACAAAAACAAGAAAAAAAAATGGGGCTCTATTTACGAGTCGGGTTAAGCCCCTACAAATCTACACCCAAATATTATTATCTGGAAATGTTCATCCAGTTATGAGAGCTTTGAATTTCCACGTTTGTGGAAGGACTAACATACTCTTTGTACATCTATCTATGCATTCCACATGGCAGCCTAATTTAATTCAGGGTCACTGGGGGTGGGGGGGGGGCTGCAGCAGAGCCCAGCTGCCATCAGCAAGAGGCAGGGAACAACCCACACAGGTCCATCCCAAGGCCACATGAAGACAAACAACCCTGCAAGTTATTTCCTCTCCACTTGCACCTGTTTAACAATACCTCCATTATGCAATTACAGTTTTAGCTTCATCTAGTATGAGAAAACTTGCAAGCTCTTATGGAAAAGGGAATAATTATTGAAAGGCGGTTACTGATTAGTGAAACTGAGGAAGTGTGGCTGAAAAGCTGGAGAAAAAAAGCCCAGTAACGTACACCATTACACATATTTCTTCACTTTTCGGGCTCTGTGAGCTCTCAGGGTGCTGGCAGGGGGATTTGTGACCTTTAGAAAGAGTCATGCAGCTGTCGACGTGTTGATGCTAAAGATAACCAGCTGGCTGTAGCTTTACTTCCTCTTTGAAGTTACCCCCTTGTCTTGCCCCCGTCTGTTTTTTCTCTCTCCATTTTCGGCACTCTTGCCCTAAAGTATATCAACACATAGCTGCTCACTATGTGACTTCCACAATCCATGAGTCCCTCTTCCCAGTTCCAGACTGCACGGTTTGCACACCTGAGCCAATAAAGACCAACGTTTTTGCGAGGAAAATCTATTCATGCTCATATTGTCCGACCTCTCTCTCCACCCATTTTGCCCCTTTAGCTCCACAGCACCGGTTTCCCTGGGGCGCTAAAAGCTGCCCCGTACTTAACTTCTCCACAAATTCCCTGAACCCCACCATGATCTACTCTTCAAATCCTTTCTCCTGTCCCCCAACTCCTCTCTGGCTTCTTCCCCGAGGGCCTTAGGCCACTGAAAATTTAACTCCACCTTCTCCTCCCCCTCCTCTCCCTCCTCCCACCCTCCGGCTCCAGGCTACTCCAGAGAGGTTCTTTACAGCCCTGTCATCCCGCCCAGAGCAGTAAAAAAAAAAAAAAGAAAACACATCTGGAATCACGCTCTACATTTCTACGCTTTTGCCCCGTGTTCAAGGAGCCCCCCACCCCGCTTTGCTTTCCTCACCCTCCTCGCCTTCCCTTTCGTTCTCTCCTCACACCGCGGGCCACGCCGCAGGAAAAACACTCCCATAATGAGCTACAAACACTGAAATAACACTGTTACCCTAAGTGAGATGTTTCTAATGAGTCCTGGAGAGGAGCGTGACAGAGAGGCACACATAGCGGTGTGAGTAGGGGTGGGGGGGGGGGGTGGGGGGGTAGTGGAGGTGCACCACGAAACAAGACGCAAGAATTTGGGATTTGACTGTACTCATCCGCCCACACGAGCTCAGGCCATTTTGGATCATGGTCAGGCTCAAGTTTTCCTTTCTTGTCTGTGGCGGCTTCCATCATAAAAGGAATCTGTTACGTGACCTTACATTTGCTCTTTTCAGTTTTTGTGTGAGAAAGTGTCTCCTGGTCTGAAGCGTGACTATATATACATTTAATAAGAGCCTGTGTGGTTTAGTAATAGGTGGTTGGGCTCAGCCCTGGTAGAGGGAGGAAATGTACGCAACAGATAGTGAGCATGAGAGCAGAAAGAAAACAAATTACACTATAAATTGCTGCTTTATTTGCTCTGATTGAGACCTGTGTGAAGAGGTTTCCCAACAGGGTCACACAGGTATGTCCCCAGGGTTGGACGTTAGCATTTTGAACCACTCAGTGAGAAGACATGAGCTACTTGATTTCCCCTTTCCTGAAATGGCCTCAGATGGATAACGAATTACCAAGAAATCCTCTGACTGCTTTGCTCTCCTCAGTCTCCTCTTTTAAATTTACGGTGCAGCTTAATCAGGATAAGGAGGGCAAAAAAAGGAGGGATGAAGCAGGAGAGAAGCGGAAAAATACAAGTTACTCCCCCTATTTCACATTTTCCAAAATGAAGTTTTCAAAGTGAGAAGAATAGCTCCACGAGAGATTGTTTTTCATTTGGATCTGAGGCCTTTTTAAGCAATAACATGTGGGTCTTTTGGGCTTGATGTATGTAGGCATGCATGTTGCTGTGAGCTGCAGGAGGAGAGGCAGGCTCGGGTTTCGGGGCTGAGGGGAGGCGCTGGCTGCTGTAAGGGAGACGGAGCAGTGCGGTAGGTAAATAGGGCCCTGACCCAGGCCTGCAAGTGGAACGCTCTCTTCTCCCACTGCCAGAATCTTTTCTGTTTTGTTTTTGTGTTTTTTTCTTTTTGCCAGACTTTAGGGGGTGAGGAGGGGTGAGGTGAGGGTGGAGTGCAGTTGTGTGTGTGTGTGTGTGTGTGTGTGTGTGTGTGTGCGTGTGTGTGTGTGTGTGTGTGTGTGTGTGTGTGTGTGTGTGTGTGTGTGTGTGTGTGTGTGTGTGTGTGTGTGTGTG
>JABUIW010000156.1:4206700-4224007 GCA_013363375.1 Menidia beryllina
GTGTGTGTGTGTGTGTGTGTGTGTGTGTGTGTGTGTGTGTGTGTGTGGTACTAGCTATTAACAACCACCATCGTTTTTTGTAATTAGTGCTTTGGGGAATATTTTCTTAAGGACTGTCGACCCTCCCTGTGGAGCTTTTTGGGGGAGAAACATGCAAAGTTGTGCAAGCTTGTGCGTATGCGCGTGTGTGCGCGTGTGTCTCTACATATGTATGTGTGTGTGTGTGTGTGTGTACAGTAGGTAAATGTCTCTTTGCTTAAAGTTCTGGGTGTATTTGTGAATAAACTTTCCCATTTCAATTTGTGACCTTTTTTGGGCTAACACACTCCTTTGTTGCGTCCCAAAGATAGCAATGGAACATGAACGCTGTCACACACACTCTGGAGCCCCAGTTCATTAAATCAAAGGGTTTTAGATCTTCTCTCCTTCCTGTATTCCCAGAACTCAAGAGCACAAGGAAAATTTCCTTTCTCTTTTCTTCCCTCTCCAAACTCTCCTCTCTCTTTTCTTCCCTCTTCTGCTGTTTCTTTTCAGCGAGTCCGCCGCACTCGTCCGTGCTTTGATCCCCCCTCTCCTTCTCTTCCCTCCACCCCTCCCTGGGCCCCTAGCCAGCTCACTGGAGCGGTTTCCTGAGTCTGCCCAGATTAATGAGTCCAACTGAGTGTGTATGTATGTGTGTAAGGGAGAAGGAGAGAGAAAGAATGCCTCAGTGTACCACAAATTGTGAGCGTGTGAGTTTGCATGCAGTGTGTGTGTGTGTGTGTTTGTTGTGTTTTTTTTTTTTGGAAGTGTGGTTTCCAAACCAAACTTTATTTTGTGGAGCTTATTTCAAAGAATCATCAAAGTAAGTGATTCCGCAGAGGACTGGCTCTGTCTTCGCATCTGGGCTGTTTTAAAGAATTCCCCGATCACAAAGCAGACGGAATACGATTGCAATCAAGCAGCAGGCGTCTACAAAATAAGCCAAAGCGGCCCAAACGTTCCCAGCCTGGCCTCCGTGACACAGTGAGGGGGTCAGTTTATAGAGCTGGAACTGCGAACTTCATTCACACGCGCTGCAAGTGTACAAACCGAGAACAATCGCAATACAACTGATTAGAATTCCTCCATGAAAAGCCAGAGTGCTAAAAATAATCATCTGATTGGAGCCATGTGTTGAATTTGGGGTGGTATAGGGCTAAGATTGAGTGTTTGTGTGTGTGTGTGTGTGTGTGCGTGTGTGTGCGTGTGTCTGTGGTGGGTCGCAGAGAAAGAGGGGAAGCAGCGGAGGGTGGTATGAATCCAACTGGAGTGAAAAAACAGTTTGTCTTTTCTCTAAGCTCTGATAATAATGCCACGTGAGCCCCTGCTGCACAGCGTTTATTTACTCTCGCAACTCTCAGTGTACACACTTTCACTCTCACACTCATGCTGTTGTCATCACCGCACACACACAGTCCCTGTGCAGCAGACTTACAAATATGGATATAAACATGTAATCACAACCATGCGTGGTCCATTTTTTCACTCCTTCGACACACAGACACACACACACAGAGACTCGCAGATGGGGGGAGGCATGATAGAGGAGAAGGAGCTCATTATAGCCAGGTGGTTTCAGTTAGCACATGTTCTACCTGAGAGTGTAAGCAAGAAGAAAAAAAAAAGACTGAATTAGTGAATAAGTTTTCTTGGCCACGTTAAGTTTCCAAAATATTCAGCTTGGGTGGTTCTCATAAGTTACAGTAAAATGACACAAAAGCTGTTTGCAGCAAAGTTTGGAGTCGAAACATTTGAGATGTAGTGCTACTCTGAGGGGGTGGGGGATGGTTTTAGGCCTTTAAGGGGCATTCAAATCATTTGAAATGTAGGTCCATATATCTGCGAGGCTCTGGAGAGAGATATTTAAGAAAGAGACGTCAAAATGGAAGCAGCAGATGTTCAGTTAGCGGCGATGCCAAAATGTAGATCCTATTTTTCCTATACTTGCAGGCAGTATATCTTTTATTGGGCTACTTATATTTGGCTAATCCACATCTTTCATACTCTTTGCCCTCAAGGTTAAAATGCAGAGGGCCTGTTAAGAGTATGTGGCTTCAGAACTTGATTTAAAGGTTGAAACAGATGACAGGATACTTTTTTGTCTTATTTAAACACAGCTGCCAGGTAGGAAATGGGTTTAATTTGGGGGGGAACATACAGTATAAATGTTCCACTCCTGTATAAAATTGTTAGGTTAGAGCAACAAAATGTCTTAATTAGGAAAACAATGAGGGTTCTGTAATACTCTTTCTTGTTTTTGATCAGTTAGCAGATATTTTTCTTTTAGAATTAGTCTCAATATTAATATTGATATGCTTATATGCATCTGTATGCATATATATCTTTTTTTGTTTTTTTTCACAAAATACAGCTTGAGATATTTGATACTTTGCAACTTAAGACTCTGCAATGAATATAAAAGAACATGTTGACTCCAAGACGCCACTTTTAGACACACCCTTATCTAGCTGTCATAACTGAGGCTGCAGCCATGGCAGTGGAGAGAAAAACACTATGTCATCTGTCACATCTGCCCCGAGGTTGTGACTGCTCGAAGACTCCAAAGACACTCTGTAAGCCACTGTCCTGGCAAGGGGGGGGGGAGTTCTCATCACGCCCCATGATGTTTATCCATACTCACCACAGTCACCATCGGCATGTCCGACAGCAGTGTGAGTGGCTCATTTAGCCGTCAGTCAGACGCTGTGACCAAGCAGAGGCTCCACTGTCTGACAGAACTGGGGAAAAGGAGGCGGGATATCCTCTGGGAATGTGTGGTTGGACACCAGACTCAGAGGCAGTGTCTGCTTATTTGATAAGAAGTCGTCCGTCAGGAAGGAAAATAAACAGCTGAGCGTGCTGCTACTGCAGAGCCAGAGGAAGAGCTGTTACTAGAGCACAACACAATATTTACACTGCTGCGCTGACACACACTCACAGACACACACCATCACTCGTCAGTACATATACCTGCTGAGAATAAGGCAAAACAAACACAGACGCCTATGTACTTACAGTATACAGATGCTCAGAGGGGAATTATTGCAAAGATGAAAACAGTCATTGAAAAACATTTGTACTACTGGAACAACAGTTTGGCTGAACTGCGGTACTTTGCCTCCATGTGCAAACACGCGTTGTCATTTATTTTACATGTTTATGTAAGGTGTTCCTTTCACCTCCCAGAGAATTTCTTATTCCTACAAATTGACGAAAGTTTCTTGTCCACAGTTAAACTCTCCATCACAATGAGTATTTCATATGGCCACAACATTTATGTAAGTAGTATATAACCCTAATTGAACATAGAATGAGAGCTCACCACCCTCGGCAGCCTTTTTGAGATGTTTTGACAAGTATCCGGGACGGGACAATAGTCTGAGCTGAGATTCATCGATCCTCCTCTCCCCAGCCACCTTCATCAGTTTTTCCAGATGGACACGGAGGTGTTCCAAAGCTGTTTGAGAGAGAGAGAGAGAGAGAGAGAGAGACAGAGAAAGAGAGATCTCTCCTGCTGGCCCTGGGTCTACTCTAAGGTCTGACCTCAACTGGCTCTTTTCCACGCCGAGCTGTAGCTGCTCTGCTCTGACCGAGCTCCTCACCCTCATCGGCCAAGGGAACCCTCAAAGAAAGCTAATTTTCCAGGTCTCCTCACCACAGGTGTCCACCACCGGGTTTGGGGAGTTCCACCACAATTATCAACAACTGAAACGGGGCTGAAGTTCAGAACCACAGCTTTCAAAATCCTACATGTAGCAATGAGGCTCATTCTTTTTCATGCCTTCATCCTCTCTCAGAATGTCACTCTTCCAGTCCAGAGCAAAACCATTAAGGTCCATGAAGAGATCATCAGTCATATTTAGTAAGATGTAAAGTTTATTCTGCATGTTACTCACATCATTTCAATCTACTGAAAAAAAGAGATAACACCTCATTGCAACAACAGTTTCCAAATCCCTGAAGATTACATAGAAAAACCTTCAATCACTTATTCTTATTGTTAGCTCTGACACAAGTTGATGCTTAACATTGTTTGGTTTTAGAGTACTTTAAGGTCTATGAGCAGATTTCAGTTCTGCTGCAGTTTGAACAAAAAACAAAAAACCTTCATTTAACAATGTACTTTTTTTGCTGTGACCCTCAAGCTCAATGCAACACGCTTGAGCATTTAGGGCCGACCTCGTTCAGCCTCCGTGCACCAGATTTTTATTCCCTGCAAAGTGTTATTTGTGTCATTTGTGTCCAACCCACGCACTCTCATTCTGCCAGTATGTTAAAGCCTCTTGTTTGTTTGGATAAGGAAGGAGGGGAGAGTCGAGGGACTGTAGGAGTCCTGACCTCCTGGCTCTGAGCCACTCCCTCTGGCTGTGACTGACAGATAACATCAATGCTGCTCCTTATCAGCCTGCTGCCCTCTGAACTGGGATCTGCCTTCCCGCGCTGAGGAGAGACAGGGGAGGAAAAGAGGGAGGGAGGGAGGGAGGGAGGGAGGGAGGGAGGGAGGGAGGGAGGGGGGGAGGTGGCATGCCAAAGCAATGGGGCACTAGAGACACACAAACATTTGCCATCACTGAAACATACGGACAGGTAAAGTTATCCAAACAAATCTCTGTTGTATTTTGTCATTAACCCAATGATTTTCGTCATTTGTGTGCGTCAGACAGGAGAAAAAACACACAGCGGGGTTCTGTTAAAGCGTGTTAAAGGACTCTGTCTAACTTTCTCCTGCTCTCTTTTCAGAATTAGTCATAATGAAAGTAGCTGCCAGAGGACGGCTTGTGTGTGTGTGTCTGAGAGGGTGTGTGTTATTGCTCTTGGATTGTAGGCCACTCCATGTTTGCGGCCTGTGTTTGGGAGTCTCTGTAAGTCATTTGGTGTATTTTTTGGAAGGGGTGAGATCATGCTGACACTGAACATAAAGACGCATTGAGTGGAGTGGGCCTACGGGCCAAGTCTGGAGGTGCAGGGGGAGCCGAGATCTGCGTATGCGCGCACACACACACACACTCACACACACAAACAGTTCCTCTCTTAGGGCTGTGAGTGGAGAGGGCTCCCGAGGGCCAAGGGGACTATCGTTTTCCTCGTTAATTATGACCGTCTGGCAGGCTGGAAAGCAGGAAGTCAGAGAGGGAGAGATGGAAAGAAAGAGGGATGGTAGATAGATGATAGGAGGCAGAGGGTGGAGGAGAAGGGGTGAGAGCAAGAGTCAAAATAAGGGAGGAGAAACAAGAGCCAAGATGGATGATGGGAAGGAGGGAAACGATGTGGGAATGATAGAGAGGCAGGTCCAAATAAAACCATATGCAGGGAGGGTTTGGATGATAAAACCAGGTGCTTGATAAAAGGTGGAATGTCAGGCTCTAAGCCATGACAGTTTTTTGGATGGTTCCCCCTCCCTTCTTTTCTCCTCACTCCCACAACTCTTGATATACAACATACACTCCCCGACCTCTGCTTTCATCCAACCTTTTGACCCTTTCAGCAACGCTGGCTTGAGCCTATAACTTAACTTTACTATCCAGCTTTCGGTGTCGCTCGGCTCCACTGTTGGGTCGTTCTCCATACGACTCCTCCGAGAGCAAACCAGGAGCGGGAAAACAAGAGCAGGCATGTGAGGCAGTGTGGCAGATATGAATGTTTGTCACATGAAAAGTTAAGCGCTGTGAGGGCAGCTTGGGCCAACTCCGGGGCCAAGCAGTTATACGAGCTCAGCTGAGCAGAAAGGCCCTTGGATTTAACTGGCTCCAGGTCCAATTAGGACTGTCTGCTGCATCTGGACACGGTTAGGACTTGGAGTCAAAACTCACACTTTGCTCCAATAGGGATATAAAGTCACAACTTTTAGACTGCAGGCCACTTAGGCTATAATACTACAAAAGAGCAGGCACACGGCTGCCCAGATAAAAACATTAGAGAGGAGAAGGCACTGTGGGAGCGAGTGAGGCTGGAGAACTGCACCCCGGCACCGGGTCTATATAGAGGATTCTGTCCATGTTGCAACACACTCGTTGTGTTTGAGGGAAAACAGTCACTGGGAAAATTGCAAGATCTTTTTTTTCTGACAAAACAAAAAAAAAGTAGATTTTTGATATATTCCAAATGTATCACCTTTGGCCAAGTACCAGAAGCACAGATCAAAATGTACACCTATACATTCTAATACAAAGCAGCTGTGCTTCTGCTTTTCACGCATTTCATCCGATTATACTGAAATATCTCTTTTTTTTATTTGGTTCCTTTGTACCATAAACGAGACATATGTGCAAATATATTAAAGTCTCTTGAAGTCAAGATTGAAAGCACTGATTCATATATTCATGCTGAAGAAAAGGACAGAGATCGAGTTGTAAAATCTGTCCAACAAATAAAGAAAGAGAGTAAACTGAATAAAACCAAATGAAACTCAGAAAACAAACGGCATTATTTGATGATTTTGGATACAAAAAGAATACTGGAGAAAACTATAAACTTATAATCTCAATAGAAATCTGAGTTGCCTCTGAAAAGAAAAACAGCATCTAATCAGAGCAGTCACAGAGCACATTCCATAACATGACATGCACAGTAACTCAGCCTGAGGTCCGACCCCACCTGAGCCTGGATCTCTGTCTCAACAGCACAATCACCCTGGAATGAGAACCAATAACAGTCTATTACCCTCAACATGCCTCTAACACACACACACAAGCACACACACGCACACAAGCACACACACAGTAAGCTAAGTAAGCTTTACATCAATAAGTATGGAAAAGAACAATAAAATCTCCGGATATGAAAAACTCCTGGGGCAATGATGCACATTAAAATACAGGATTCTTCCCTTTATGGGCACACATACATATACTTGTAGGACGTGTTAAAAGAAAAAAGCTGCTATAAATCTTTCCTGTGCCGGTTGGACTGAGTGTCTGGTTGTGAAGCCAAAGGCAGAGTTCAGCATCAAAATCGGAGCCAAGCAAACAAAGAGGAAAGTATGTTCACTCCAACAGTGTATTTGTACATTTTATGGCAGTCAAACTTTTCCTCATTACATTTAATCATACAACAGAGCAGGTTTCATCAGAAACAAACATGATCATATAATATTATTTACTGCGTGATGAAAAGTATGACAGAGTTTTTATGAGTGAGAACAACAAACCAAAACCTGGTAGATGCAACTTTTGTTAGATTATACGTTCCTCTAACAAGACATTAAAAAAGGATATCTGTAACCCATCGTAAAATGTCACTGATCACCTAAATCCCACCATGGAAATCAAGGTAGTTCACTTCAGGACCCCAGTCTCAGACAATTAGGTTAAACTGATCAGCTGAACCCATTGTCCTTTTGCTCAACCAAAATGTTTTTTTGCACAAAAATGTTTCATCACGGCTTTGTTGGCAGGTCATCTTATTTCTTGACCTTGGCCTGGCTCTTAATTTAATTGTATACTTTTTCTGATAAGAAAAAAACACGCTGATTCGGTCTGGAAGCAGCCTGAGCTTCTTTGCTCTGTTGTGGCAACCGGTTCGAGAGCCAAAGCGATGCTATTCATTCAAGTCCTTGTGGTGCTTCCAGCAATAGAAAAAAAAAGATTCCATAGTTTACCTTGTTGTGGTTTTCCCAAGATGGAAACCCCCATCACTGCATCAGGTTCGGTTGCAGCTTTGGTTCCCTTTGTTTTAGACTGAGATGCAACTGCTATCACCCCAAAGCCAGTGGTCTCCTTATGTTGTAAACACGCCTCAAATGTCTAAAAACTTCATGAACACAACACTCAAAATGTCCTCAAAAATGCTGTGCTGTGATTTAGATATTGCATTTCATGTTGGTTTCTGATAGGCTCCTTGAAACAGAATCTTAGGCGAGGCAACTCTCAGAAAAATCATGTCAACTTGATTCCAAAAGGGAACACAATTCCTTTGATGTTTGAGAAATGCTTCCACATCTTAAGAAAATAGATTAACAAAAGTCAATTTTGAGGGTTTTAAGATTTATGATTTTTAGAACACAGGGACGTCCTAGCAACGTCTGGTTGTGTCTGAACAGAAATCCACAGGCTTTGCCAAAGGTAATGCAATCATGTTCATCAAAAACCAAACTTCGGTCATGGAGTTTTTGTGTGGTTTGAAAAACTGAAGCAAAGAAACAACACAGACAACTCATCAATTGCTAAAGTTTATTTTTCTTGAACTGATCCAGCAGATCTCTATTTCTGTAAAATACTATTTTTCCGCAGAAAAAAAGGCAAGAAGATTTGTGGGATTGACAAAATTAAATTTAAGATTAAATGTGAGGGAGTTATTGTTTAATTATGGCTGCACCCCTGGTGCTGTTACTCTTAGTTATGACTTGTTTACTAAATGTGCACAAAGTTGCAGTTCAAAGGTCAGAAAACACTATAATTCAATAAAGACATTTTCCCATGAGGTCCCTCTGGATTTTTTTTAATCTTTCAGAGCAGAGGAACAAAAAAAATGTGATTCCAGTCAGTGGATTACGCTCTCTCATGCAGCTCTGACATGTGCTCTGCCGTTTCTCGGCTCACATGGGTTTATTTTTAGAAGTATATGCTAAAAAACGTCTGGAAGGAGAGCTCCTGCTGCTGGACTGTTGACTGTGCCTTCCATCATGCTTCATTTACTCTGTTGTAGTAGGGGTGTTGTGTGTCATGGATCAAGGGCCCAGTTTTACAATGATACTAGAAACACCTGTTGTTTGAATGTCTGAGTTTTTGTAAGGACTTGAACCATGTCTGAAGCAGGCATGGTCTTTTTTCATGTGTGATGAAGAGTCTCATCAAAGGCTCGGTTTTTATCCCGTGTTCAGGAATATCTTCACACATTATTCCCATGTCTAAACGCTGTAAAAACTCTGACTTCTGTTGTCATTCCTTCTAACATAGCTGCAAAGTGATGACTCTTCGCAGCGCATTGTCATAGATTTTGGACAAAACTGCCCCCATACGCTGTCTGATAACAGCAATCTTCCGAAAATCTTTCCACTGTGGTGCCCAAAAATACTTGCAAGTAGAGACAGGTCATCGACCCACATCTGCATTACTGTCATGTCTTACAAAAACGAGAGAAAAAAACAACAAAAAACAGGCCAGCAGAGTGCTCAGTGCCACATATACTCATACAGTTTCACTTAATTCTCACAGTTTTTTCGCCTCCTGTCTGCCATCTTATTCATACTATACTCTGGTTGGTAGGCTTTGAGGTGTGGACTGTTTCTTTACAAAACACCAGCGAATCCAGCTTTTTAGGCTTCAAGCCAACTTAATTTCACAGCAATAAATGACAAAGGGAAACTTTGTACAATTCACAAATCTACACGTCCATGGTGGGAGGGAGGAGGGGGCGCTGGTTGCTGAGCTGAATTGACACTTCTAGGATGTATTTTAACTCTAATCAAATGTTTGGCTAAATGAGTGAACATAAATTGGTCCCCACCCAGCTGAACAAAAATAATCCCTAAATCCTTAAAAAAAGGCTGGAACTCATTCCAATAAATGCCAAGGAGAAGTTTGAGGAGGAGAAATAACTCCAAGTTCAGCGCTAAAATTTCATGATACCATTGGAGCGTTTGGTAAATCTTAGTTGTAACACCTGTTGATGATGGAGTTTCCTGAATGGTTAATGTGGATCCCGCAACTACACTATTTTTATCAGAAGAGCAGAGAACTGCGTTACCAACAGGAGCACAAAAATGATAATTTGCCAGCTGGCTGGAAGTATATGATTCATCCATTCACTCCCCAAATAACGTTTATCATTTAATGTGCTAGCTCTTTTTTGTTCAGGGACAGCTTCCCAAAGGATTTCAAGATGGAAGACGAATGATTTGGTAGACAGCAGCTGGAGCAAGATATTGCCTTTTCTTTAGATTCTTTAGATGCTAGTTTATCTCAAGCACTTGTCAGAGAAAGTGATGGTTATTCATGCGACCAAAAACTCGTCCTATTTACACCATGATAGTGTTAAAGATGGAAAGTCTTTATTTGTGAATGTAAGAGTGAACCCGCACTGATTAAGGCGACTCCTTCTCTACAAAACACAGAAAGTTTTTGGGATTCATTCTGGTTTTGTCCCACTGAGGAAGTGACACAGCTGCTGAGGTCAGCAGATACAGAGACCGAGGGAGAGAGCAGGTCGTCGTCATGGAGCCCAGCTGAACAGCGAGGTGATGTGGTTGAAGAGACGGTGTCACACCGATGAGACCTTCCAGGAGATATTGGCTCCTGCTGTACGCACACACACACACACACACACACACACACACAAACACACACAAGAATGGACAACGCACCTTTCAGTAATGAGACACAGTCGATGAATCCCCACCTGACAGCGGACAGCCAATAGTGCTCTCACTCCATCTAACTCCGGCTCTTTGTTGGGAGGATGCACAAATCACACCGCATGCTCACACACTGCTGACACTTCTGTCTCTGCTTCTCACTCTCCATTATTTTCATAATACCATTTATAATCATCTACATGACAATCTGTTTGGGGCTCTATAGTGCAGCTCAGGGGCAACAGGGGTTAGTGCTGAAGGGAAGCGGTGCATGCTGGGATTGCAGCCTGCTGAGAGAGTGGCATTCTGGGAGGCGGTGTCCTGCAGGCAGGGCCTCTGGGGGATGCAGTATGGTTAATAGGCCTTTCATGGCCGGCCCACAAAGGCTTTTGTCCCCGGACTAATTCATCCTGCCCAGCATGGAAAGATGGAGAGAGGGGGGGAGGGACACCGTGGAGGGCTTTTTTTTCTAGTTTGGGGAGTCCCCTTTTTTTCTCCCCTAACCCCCTGTCTTTGCTCTGCAGTGTGATGCAAGGTGGCGCTAGTGTGAAGAAGCCACGTATAAACAGAGCCCTGCTCAGTAGCAACAATGCCAAAACATTGGCAGAGTCTGCAACCGGGGAAAACACCCAGGATTAATGACTCCCTGAAAGCGTTTTAGGGATTAAAATATGCATCTCAATCGTATGAGCATGACACGAGGAGAGTCTGGGCATGGCTTTAATGTTTTTCAGTCATGTGAGACATGCTGAAAAATGCCCCACATTTGAAAGAGAGACACTGGGTGTTCACACACCTGAACAAGAGCAACAGGTGTT
Organism: Menidia beryllina; assembly: GCA_013363375.1. Classification (NCBI taxonomy): domain Eukaryota; kingdom Metazoa; phylum Chordata; class Actinopteri; order Atheriniformes; family Atherinopsidae; genus Menidia; species Menidia beryllina. Next base: position 4,217,831 of record JABUIW010000156.1, read on the forward strand.
GTAAAATAGCACAGGAAATCCATGAATGGAGCCCTGCCTGTTTGCAATAACCCCTCTGGTACATCATAGTGGGAGTTCCCGCATTCACGGAGGCTTCCCACCATGGCCCGCTCTATCAAACTCTGTGATCTGGGAATAGCCAGTTATTAATGAACTAGACAGAAGCAGCTCCCCTCGTTTCAAAGTGTGCTGATTGAAGTGAAGAAGAGAATTCCAGAGTGAGCAGAGGAGGGGGGGGGGGGGCTCAAGCTGTGATCGTTGTGCTGTGAGAGCCTGTGTGAGAGTGCTGCGTGGTCCTGACAGGGCCCGTCCCGACCACAACAACACAACACTGCACAGCGCAGTACACAGCTCTGCTGGAGGGCCTGCAGGCCTCAATGGACGGGGGTCAATACAAACTCTGTGGGCACCAACGCATACCAAATCAGGGGAGCAGGGCAAGAGGCGGGGGGAGGGGGCGCACTTCCCACCGGTGGAGCACTAGTTTGGAAAAATAAAGTTTAAGGGGGTTTCTTTGAGGATAAACCTCTGCCTGCTGCTGGAAAGCGCCGCTCCGGGTCTCGCATTTTACGCACAATATCTGGAAACACCAAACGCGCGGTGCGCACGGACCCAAACTAGGGAGAAAGGGCGCTGCAGTACCCGGCTCTAAGATTTTGGGAGCCAGTCCCTATTGTTCAGGTCCCTCCTCCTGCTTGGGAAGTGGGAGGACCCGAAAAGGCGTCGCAAAAGGGAGAATTGTTTGAGAGCGCAGTCATCCAAAAACGGCCTTTCAATGTGAGAACTTGGGGAGCCGAAGAAAATGTCGGTGGCATCGCAGTAAATTACTAAAGCAGCGAGGCTTCGGAGGGAAAAAGAGAAGCAAAAAGAGTGTCGGCTTTTTAAGGGACTACAGCTCAGAAGACGGGCGAGGAGACGGTCGTGTGAAGAGCGAGCACCAAGCAGAGTTTGAGTAAGTTTGATCCTTTCATGCGGTCCATGTTGTTGCGCTGCTTATGAACATGTATTACACAGTTGTACAAGTATGCATCAGCTTTTTGTGCCCGTTTGCTGCTTGTCGGAGCTCTTTTCCAGCCCATATGTAACTGCGATCGTGGTGAAAGATGTGATTTTGGAGACTTCCACTCCTAACTGGTGCCGGTGAAAACTTTGACTACTTTAGCCGCATTTGTTATGTTTTCCTTTCCCCCCACTATTTCTCTTTTGCCTCCAGACCCACGCAAACTTAGCCGTAAACCTTCCGCATCACCCACGGTCCTTGTTTGGGTCCAAGAGTGTGTTCTGGCTCTCGGTTCGAGAGTCTTGTTAGAAGAAGAGTTAACTTTGTTGTCGGAAGGTAGCCTGTTGTTGATTGGAAGAGCCGTATCTTCCTAACTTTTCCTTATTTCCCTACCTATGTGGACTGTTATGGCACGAAACGTGTGAAAGGTTGGGGGGGTACCAGCCCCGCGTGACACGTCGCGGAGACAGTGGTTGTGTTTTGGACGGGTTTTTGGGTCTTTTGGTGGGTGAACGTGTGTGCGTCTTGCAGGCCTCAGCCTATAGTGGCTCCCATAGGGCAGGAGAGCACAGACATGAGGTCTGCAGCCAGTCACCCCCCCAATGTCACCGGGGGACATAGATGCTGGCTCGCAATAAGAAAAAAAAACCCAGCGCCGTGATGTTCTTGACAATTCCACATTTCTGTCTGTTTTCTGACCGGGGGAACTTTGAATGGTGATGCTTCTTATGGACGTGCGGCTTAAAGCTTGCGCCACCCCCCCTCCTACCCACCCACCCGTCAGAGAATGGGAGGTTATTTTCAGAGTTTGGGTCACCTTATCTCCTTTACAGTCCGGTTATTGCGCACAGAAGCCATCCGCGTAGCGAAACAACGCTACCTGAGTGCACCCCCCCCCATCCCCCTGCCCCCCCAAACCCTAAACCCCGAACATCCCGGTGTCAGAACGGGCCTTTAAAGCCTCTGGTGAACTGACAGCTGACGGAGCGGACTTACGGGAGCGGACGTGCTGTCAGGAGACTCTGTCCCGATATCCCCCCCCCCCCCCCCCCAACACACACCCTTATTCAGGTCTGATTTAATGAGAAAATGTTTGCGAGTCCCCGGGCTGCTAATGAGTGGGGGGTTTGGTGGGGGGGCGGAGGAGGAGGAGGCCCTCAGGAACAGCCGCAGGGGCTCGAGTTTCCAACCCCAGGTGTCGTTTTGTGATCTGGCTTACATTTAGCCTCCGCTGCCTCGCTGCATGGAGGAGCCCCAGCGATCCATTGACAGACATGGCATCAGACAAGAGGGCCCGATTGTTCCCGCTGAATCAATGTCACTTGGATTAAAAGTCGAAACGAATGGCCTGGCCTCCTCCAATTAGGCGCACAGCCTATGAGCGAATTAATTGGTCTCAGCAGAAAAAGGAGCCTTGTTGTTTGCTTGCAGGGTTTGTTGTTTTTGCTGATCAACTTTGACAGGCGGGCGGATCAAAGTTGAACTAAATGATTCCAGTCTGATTATCTGCCTGTTTCTCACACTTCTTTGGCCCCTTTGATTACGCAGAGAGCAGAAAAACACAGTTCGCCATGGGCCACGGGGAAACATCAGGGAGCGTTGGAGTCATAAGTGTGATAATACTTTTTCTTCCCTTTTACCCCCTCACTTCAGCGATTGAAACCATTTTTAGGTAATAATATTACTTTATTTTAGTTGGAGCCTTGCATAAATACGGAATGGTTTTGGATGATTTGTAATCTTACTGTTTTTAAAGTTTTCAAAACTTTCTTACTGATAAAACATAACACGATATTTAACAATTTGCACCCCCCCTATTGTTATAGTCAAATAATAGTTGCTTTCTACCAGAACATATTTCAAGTTCAAAAAGGAGCAGTACGACGTGCTTTCATTGAATTGGGGTCATAAAATGAGAGGCATGTTCAAATTGACCTTAAAAGTTGTTCAGCATTGAGACTAAGCAGAATATTTATGAACAGATAGATGAATAGTGATAGAAAGCTGAACTATTTTCCTTGTAGTTTAATCTAATTGATTTAGGTTACCTGCCAAACAGGCGGGAAACAAAAATTTTCCACTATTTCACCACTGGCTCTTTAATAAGTTTTGAATCATCCTATATGGACATAATTTTTTACATGTAGTGTAGCATAGGAATAGAATTGAATGTGTTTCCTTCCCTTCAGGCCTACAGCCAGTAGAAACGTAGCTCTTCACACATATCTGGGTGTTGTTTCGAACTGGCTTTGCCGTACGGCTCTGTGATGTCAGACAAAAGTGGAAGGGGAGGATTTAAGCTGTCTGACTTTGGTCTGGTGTGTTTTGCTCCTATTTACCTTGGTTTTAAGATTCATTTCAAGGCCACAAACAGTCCGCAGATCCCTAAAGTCTGCTGTTACAGCTTCTGTCTTGTGTTTGCAAGCCAGCAGTTCAGGCTGTGGTGCGCGAAATCCATATTGTTATTGTAGTGGGTGTAACATTGCTGTTAATTGACAAAGGAGGGGAAAAAAATCCTTCCTGAGGGCATGCTTTCATCTCTCTGACAGGCAGTACACTTGTGCAGTCATAACAGCCTGCAGGCTGGATCTGTGGGCCTTTGCTACATATGTGAGTGTGTGTTGTCCATCTCGTCACGCTGGAATGTATCACCTGTAATTTCGGTCCACATCCGGCCTCACCTGCCCGCTCATTTTGAGAGTAGTGCATTAAATAGTTAGTTAGTTTATGATTTCAGCTGAAGTTTTAAATTTTTTCCCCCTCTTTTAATTTCATGTGTTTCATAGACCAATAAGAAACGCTCCAAATAAGGTAGCTTCATTTTCCATGTCCATTATTGGCCTGCTGACGCACAATGCATTAGCCCTCCAGCGCTGACAGATTGCAGGCTTGGGCTCAGACCCCGGTGCCCCCAGGAGAGATTCTGTGTCCAGTCAGACACCGGATAACCAAAGAGGGACACCTGGGCTGGCAGGTGGCCGGGGTCCAGACCCCCTCCCCGGGGGGCTGCATACCTCTCCTCTCCTGATCCTCCCCGCCAGCCCAGAGCACGGAGAAGGAGACGGAGGAATGTGATGTTAAGAAAAAACAAGAGGGTAATATGGAAAGAGAAAGTTGTAACAGAGTTTCAGAAACCAATTTAACAGGGTCAGATACAAGAGATTATCAAATGGGAAATGAGAATACGTTTAGTGTAAGGAAAGAGACGACAGAAGGGTGATAGTTATGCGTTTTGTTCCTTTCAGACAACACTTGCAAAATATATCTGATGATTATACATATTATTATTAAAACCACCTTTAAGAACATTGTTTTAAAAGATTAATTGGGATTAACCAAAGCCTTTAAACCAGTTTAGTTGATTTGTTCCACTACTTAAGTAAAACTTAAGAGGCTCTTGATTGGATAATGAAGTTAGCCCAGCCGTACTCGCATGGAAGAGACACACGCTGTGAGGGCTGTGTGAGCATTACTGGATCATTGATCAACTCCAGACTCATGTGAGAAAGCTACGTGTGTGTGTGGACAAATAGTCCTGTGTGTGCAAAGCAGATATTTGGACAAAGATTAGGGGGTGTTATTACGAGCCAAAAGCAACCCAGACGCTCTAACAGATCATTCTCACGGGCTCAAGATTGCGCTCTGACTGGGACTCTTCGGTTAAACCTTCCCTTTTTTCCTCTCCCTTTTCAAACTATCTATCTTACCCACTTGTGAAAATGTGTCTTATTTTGGCTGGTTTTTATGTCTGACTGCAAACTGTCCCGCTGGATTATTAACTGCACATTGTATTAATTTCTCTGGCATGTGAGAGAGAAACAATAAAAGCAGCAAAAAGACATGTCAGGGAATCTGGATTGTGTTCCGGGGCTTTAACCAGTAATCAGATTTATTGTGTTTCACCAGAGAGAGAAAACTCATCATTGAAGAATGTCAAACTGGCAGGAGAAGACATGATTCAACAGAATAAATCACTGGGCACCAGATTAGTTAGTTATTGGGCCCCTGAGGTTATCAGAGCTGGAATTTTCCATCGACAGAGCGCCTCTGTCTGCCGTCCAAGTCCTATCTGCGGGAAGTTTTATTTTATGATGTTTCGGAGCGGGATCGTGCACAACTGTGGCTCTGAGTGACAGGACAAGTGGCTGCTCTGCAGCGTGTCACAAAGCCAGCTCCTGAAACTGAGGGCCCTCTTTGAAACAAGCCTGCTCAAGCTGTTTCCCCTCTTAAGACACGGTTAGAAATCCAGCTGCTTTCGCTGTACAGCCAGCAGTCCAACCCGGATGAGGACGGCTAACACCCATGGCCTCATTTTTTAGTTCAATTTCCTGCCTCTACTTTACTTTCTAATCCTGCCTCATATCTGTTTTTGCTATACCTCCCTCCTTCGGCTGTTCCATATAACTTTACAGCCCCCCCCCTCCATTCCCTCATCTCTCTTTACGTCCCCCCTCTGCCTTATCTCTCTCTGTCCTTGTTTGTTCGCATATCTGTTTTTCATATATTTTTTTACTGCTTTCTCTGCATTTTTCCTCCTTCCTTCAACACCCGCTGAGAGTTGCAGGACCAGGCAGTCTCTCGCTCGACTTTTTATTTTCTTTTTTCTTGGGGTTCCTGCTGAATAATGGGGAGAAATTGCTCTTGATTTATAATTGGTTCCATTCACGCTGATGCATGAGCTGCCAAAAGAGTTGGGGGCCCCTTTAACCCTCCCCACATCCCTCCTCCCTGCCTTATCCCCTCCCTTCTCGTGATGCTGGAACACACAAGGAGTAGGCTGCGTATACAGTGTGCTCAGCTATGAAAGTCTATATTAGCATGCACGAATGCTGTGGTGTGCACGTGGGGTATTTTATCTCTCGGGCCGGGGATGAGCGGTAGCCTGTTTTTTAGCCTGTTGACATTTGGCTTTGGGAAAACTTCCTGAGGTTTGCATATTCTTGTGCTTCTGTGAGTATACTTTTACCCTGTAATAGGAGTTTGTGTGATTGCTTGCTTATGTGTCACCATGTGTATGTGCGCGTGTGTGTGTGTGTGTGTGGGGAAGAATAGTTGTGGTTAAATGAAAAATGTAACTGTATGACTGCATGTGTGTTTGTGTCTTAAGTGAGCTCAAAGGGTGGTGATGAGATCTATCTATCTATCTATCTATCTATCTATCTATCTATCTATCTATC
>JABUIW010000156.1:4232641-4356320 GCA_013363375.1 Menidia beryllina
GTGTGTGTGTGTGTGTGTGTGTGTGTGTGTGTGTGTGTGTGTGTGTGAGAGGGGGTGGACAGAGGATATGGGTGTAGGCAATAGCAGAACACACCATTAGGTGTAAAAAAAAAAAGGCAGCTGTTAACAGTATTGTTTAACATGTGGAGATGTGACTGATGTATGAGGCTGCCCTAACTGGAGAAGCTGGAGGTGTTTTAGGCCAGTCGAGACAAGATTCTGACACAAGATGAGACGCGGTGTCACATTCTCTGTCTCCTTGAAGGCCTCCATAACCCCATACTCTCACACGTTCCTTTCCCCAGTTTTCACTCTTCACCCTGTCACTTTCTCTCTCTTTTCCTCCTTTCATTATCCCTTCCATTCCTTCTTCTTTTGACATCTTGCCCTCTCGAGATTTTATTTTGCCTCTTTTTTGCTACATAAGTACAAAGATTCCAAGTTACTGATATCTGAAAGTGGATGACTCGTGCTGGGATAACCATATGTGGAGCCAGATTGGTTGCCCCACCTTTCTAAAAAAAAGAAAGAAAGAAAGAACCTCTCTAATTTAATAACTCTTTCTCCTCAGCCACCCCCAGATTGCCTAAGGAATTGCTCCATGGGGAGTGTGTACGTGCTTGCCTTGCCTTGCACAGCCGTCTTAGTTGCATGCACATGTTTCTTGAGATCAGAGTTGGATGATCCCAGACCCTCCACAATATCTGACTCTGAAGTATCTGCACTTTTTTGGCAGAAGTTAAAAAGCTCCCCGCTTGAATTCCTGCTCTGACAATGCCAACCCCCCACATCCAACATCTATCCCCACAACGTGAACGCACAACACGTTGCACAACATGTTATAATTCAGAAAGATGCACAAGCAGGCCTCCTGCTGTTACACATAAAGATGATGGATGTACTGTCTCTCTCGAAATATTTAAGTGGGCCCTGCCGAGCAGCCCTGGTGCGGGAGGTCTGCTTCACTTTAAGTATGCACACAATCAATCCTCCATCCGTGCTGGATGCTCGTACAAAAACATCACGCGCACACCTGAGAGGCGCCCTTGTGGGGCAGCTCCCATGAAGAATGCAGGGCAGAGATGTTATAAGTGTGTGTGACGGGGAGTTAAAAGGTGTAAATGGAGGAATTTGGCTGAAGCAGACTGGAGGAGGATGGTAGGATGGGAAGGTATGAGGGGGTGGCCAGTGTCTGAAAAAACAGCACCTGATTGATTTAGCAAATGGAGCGCCACATAGTCTCTCCCCACTTAACGCACCCACACACACACACACACACACAACCAAAGCCTGACATGTCTTGGCTGGGATTCTCATCTCTCTCAGAATAAGAGCTGACAGGGTCTGAGATGGAGTCATGTTGTGTTTCTGTGTGTATGTAGACCCACATTTCTGCCATTAAAGCTGCTCCAGATGCAGGCAGAGGACAGACCCAGTCCGCATGGTGAATTAATCAGCTGCCTGCTGTGGATGTGTTTGCTCTGTGCTTTGAGTAAATCACTGTGCAGTCCCTTTTTGTAGATGTTGTGGCCTTCACTGAACTTCGCTCATTGAATTAGAGCCGTATACAATGTCCGATCAGCTGACTGTATATACCAGAAGCTGGGTTTTCTTTTTTCTTTTTGGGAGAGAGAGTTTCTGGTCCAACAAAAACAGACCAGTTATAGCACCTCTGGAAAGAATGGAGAGCCTGTGTTTGTGAGGAATAAATCAACAGACTGGTAGAAGTTTAATTCCGTTCCTAGAGCAGTTATATTTATCTTTCATTTCACTGTTGGACTCCTTCATGACAAATTTCTACAGTTGTTCCATTCTACCCTCTTTTTCATCTGTCATACTCATTTCAGTTTCCCTCTGCTTTAGATTTATAAAATGGCAACATCTCCCCTGCTGGCTTTCATGGCTTCTGTTGTTTTTTCCGGCCTCTTAAAAGCGGAGTTTTGCTGCTTCCTCTCAAAGCCAAACTGAATATCTTTTCCTGAAACCCTATCGGATGGAGCACTCTCACCTCTGACCCCGTGGTCAGGCCTCCTGGCTGCTCAGGCAGGAGTTTAAGGGGGTCAGGGGTCAGATGTGCGTCTATGCTGTGCAGACTTTGTGTCTGCGGGACATGGTTGCAGCACATGGCCCCAGTAATCCCACTCCTTCTTTTCCCACAGACTCTGAACCAGATCCAGTCCGGGTATGATGTTTGTCAGGATTAATGACACCTACTCGAGTGTAACTAACACCATATTTAGGCTGTTGAAATGCAATAGCTCAAAGAAGAAAAAGAAAAAAAAAAATCAAGCAAGCTTTTATAAAATTCCTGTAACTTTGAGTGGATTGCATTAAGCACTGGAAAAGAAACGTCTAAAGAGAGAACTTTAGAGATGGGAGAACAGTGGGAATGCGATTGCAACACAGCAGAGACAAGCCGATGTGAGAGAGCGCCTTTATGGAAACAGCACAGTCATTATTCCTCCGAATATTGTAGTTTTCTACTTCTAAAGCTGAGGACAGACTGTATACATGTGCAGTTAGAAGTGATGTACACAGCATATTAAGCTGATGAAAGAATGGTGGGCTGTGTTATGGGACAGACCTGACTTTTTTCTTTTTTTTCCCCCAGAGCTGCGGGACTTCGAGCCTGACGGCCAGCATGAGATTGAAGTTGACGAAGGCAACACGGCTGTTATTGAATGTCACGTCCCTGAGAGCCAGCCCAAGGCTCAGGTCCGGTACAGCGTCAAGCAGGAATGGCTGGAAACATCCAAAGGTACCTTGCGGCTACATTCGGTCCATTATGATCGTCCCTGATGTTCAGTCTCACCCTGCCTCCCTCTTAATTCCTGCACTATCTTCATAATATACCGGAATGCTATAATCCTGCTATCTGACCCTTCATAAAGTTGGTGATAAGGCTGTTATCTTGAGAATGTTGCAACTTGGGAATGCAGTTGTTTATTTTTCAAACTATTTACCTCTAAGTTGCCTGGAAGAGAAGAAAAGCTTTAGTGGTTTGTGTATGCTGATGATGCCTGGGAGCTGTAGGTGCTGATATCTGCTGCTTATCTCGGAGGAAATGAATACCACACTGAGAAGCATTAAGTATTCGGGTCAGACTCAAGGGCGTCACTCTGTGGCCCCTGCATGCATTGCAGACGTGTCTCGGAATGGCACGCGGTGCTCATGTTACACAGTTCCACAACATGGACCGTATTTGTCCTTGAGCTCCTTTATTTAGGATCCAGTAAAGACCTGAGTGTGCAGAAGGTGTAGTTCCGGGTTTTTGTGCTTGGCCGTCAGAGTGCTCTGTCTCAAATGGGTGTTCTTTTCTGCAGGGAACTACCTCATCATGCCATCAGGGAACCTGCAGATAGCCAATGCCACGCGGGACGATGAGGGGCCGTACAAGTGTGCAGCTTACAATCCCGTTACTCAGGAGGTCAAAACTTCAACGTCTACCGATCGTCTGCGCATTCGCCGTGAGTCCTTATCTGCTACACTAATGCTGAGAGGGCAAGCTTTTTACTGTCTGCCAGGAGAGAGGACTGCTTTAGGGGGAAACACACAAACCTCACACCTCTCCATTTGTTCTTCCTTTTATCAAACTTCTGTTATACTGCTTAATGATTTTTTTATTTGTGAAACAACAACTGTTTGACTCATTCAACAAGAATTAATCAGTTCAGTGAATTGTTTTAATTTTGTTTTTAAAAAGAGAACAGTCTGCTTGCAGCTGTTCCTGAGAACACGTGCAGCACATCTGTGTCGTACGTGCACGTCAGCCGGACCTTTAGGATTTGTTCCTGCCAGCACACATTCAGCCGCACGATGACAGCAACAAATCATGCCTTTTGCATCTTCACACTTTCATCCCCGATCAAAGTCGGAGATGAAAGTGTGTCGATTTCGCATTTTTGATTTAGCCTCTTCACCATCTGGATTTATTCACCACAGCAGGCAAGCAGCTTCATAACGATTCATGTGCTGACTGTCTGCTCCGTCAGGCTCCACGCTGGAAGCAGCCCGGATCATTTACCCGCCAGCCACCCGCTCCATCATGGTGACCAAAGGCCAGCGGCTGGTGCTGGAGTGTGTGGCCAGCGGCATCCCCACACCACAGGTCACGTGGGCAAAGGACGGGCAGGACCTGCGTTCCCATAACAACACTCGCTTCCTGCTCAGCAACCTGCTCATAGACGCAGTGGGCGAGGGGGACTCGGGCAGCTACATCTGCAGAGCAGACAACGGCATTGGATCGACCAGCACTGCTACAGTGCTCTACGAAGTGCAGGTTTTCGGTGAGTAAAACTGTCAGATTTTTCAGTGTTAAATGAAAAAAAACTACATTAAATGCAGAGTTTTCTCTTGGACTTGCGTTTTAAAATTATTCAGACTATTATCGGTATAGTCGGGAGAAAAGGGTCTGCGTGTGCGCAGGGTGTAAAGGTGGAGACAGAGCTGTCTCTTCTCTACCACTGCTTGACTGAATGTGTCTGGGCTGTGGATGTCTGTTTTTACAGTGATTGTGTGTGTGTGTGTGCGTGTGTTGTTGGCTTGTCTCTCTGCAGCTGGCTATAATTAAAGTCAGAGTGCTGCTGTAGCTGTAATGAGCTCTGTCTTTCTCCCCTATTCACAAGCAGCCAACCATCAACTAGCTGGCCTGCCTGCCTCTACCTCCCCCCGTTATACATCACCTACAGAAACACTGATTGTTGTTTTTACTGAAATGCACTGTTGAAGCTGAGCGGACTTGTGTGCCATGCTCACAGGCTCTTACTTATTAGCACAGGCTCGTCTGCTGTACAAACATTAACATGCAGAGTCTCACTCCGATTATGTGTCCTGATCCCCCCCCCCCCCCCCTCCGCCCTCCCCCCTCTGCAGAGCCCCCTCAGGTGACGGTGGAGCTGCAGCAGCAGGAGGTGGAGCATGGGGACACGGTGCGCTTCGTCTGCCAGGCCCGTGGGAAGCCCACCCCGTCTGTGATGTGGCTCCACAATGCCCAGCCGCTCGTCCTGTCTCCCCGCCACCGCCTCACCTCGCGGGGTCTGCGCGTCTCCAACGTAGGCCCCCAGGATGACGGCCTCTACCAGTGCCTGGCCGAGAACGGGGTCGGGAGCTCGCAAGCCTCCGCTCGCCTCATCACAGTATCAACCGGTAAGAACGTACCCTTGTGATAACTTGGGTTTTTTTAATCTCTTTTCTGGTGTCCTTTAGAATTTTCTAATGTGTTCTCTCTTTTAGGGATTTCCTCTAGGGGACGGCTGCCCCCCATCTATCGTCCGCTCAGCCCAGACAAGGTTCTGAGGGAGCAGCCTCCCGTGAGGCCCGGCGTCTCTGGTGCCATGTTGCCTCTGGACTGCTCTGAACTGCCGGGGCAGGTACTGCCCGCAGAAGCCCCAATAATCCTGAGTCTGCCGCGCACCGGCAAGGCTGACTACTACGAGCTCACCTGGAGGCCGCGGCATGAGCGAGGAGCCCCCGTGCTGGAATATTTGATCAAATACCGAAAGGTGCTACCAGAAGCTTTTCGTGTCAACTTTTTTTTCCCCACACTTTTTTGAGTAACTAACCAACCCTGATTTTCCTCCTAAAGGAGGGAGACCCTCTTGCTGAATGGACCTCCAGGAGTATCTCTGGCTCTCTTCATAAGCTGACTCTGGCCAAGCTGCAACCAGACAGCTTGTACGAAGTGGAGATGGCTGCCAAGAACTGTGCGGGTCTGGGACAACCCGCCATGATGACCTTCAGAACAGGCAGAGGTGGGCCGCAGGCAGATCATTCAGATATGTGGGAAAGAAACCCATGTCGTGGGCTTTGTATCTATCTCCTGACTGGCTCAGAGGATGCTGCCCCAGTCTTAAAAGTGCTCGTATTTCTCTCCACAGGTCGCAAAGGTCTGGGAGGACATATTGATCCACCAAAAACTCCTGCAGTTCCCTCACCGAGCCTCTCGCGTAAGTGTATGCCCGTACATCACCTTCTGATTAACAACACTAATTTGACCCGCATGTAGCACGTGTAGCATAGCGTCAGCTTTCAACGGGCGCTACTAACTAACAACTCTAACTCTCTCTTGCATTTCCATCTCTGAAGGATGATCTGCCAGTAAGTGCTGAATGCAACGTGACACGTTGTGACGTTGTTTTCGCTGTTGATCTGAAAGCGTTTCTGCTCCTCCCACAGCTCCAGAGGCTCCCGATAAGCCCACCGTCTCCACGGCGACGGAGACGTCGGCCTACGTGACTTGGATTCCTCGCGGTAACCGCGGCTTCCCCATCCAGTCTTTTCGGGTGGAGTACAAAAAGGTGAAGAAAGCCGGCGAGGACTGGGTGACGGCGGTGGAGAACATTCCCCCCTCGAGACTCTCTGTGGAAATCAGGGCTCTGGAGAAAGGTTGGTCAGACCGCTCGAGTAAAAACAATGTCGCTGTTCACAGTAGTTGTGTGTCTGTGACACGCTGGAGGTGGGGGGAGTCATCACATGTTGCAACATATAATTAAAATGATGATGCCCTGCATAATTACATTCCCACGGCTGGTAAATTTATCACCATAATGAGCGTCGTTAGAGCCATTCCAGTGATTACTGCTATTAATCAAGAGCATAACTAGGTCACAATCAACATGACATTTGCTCTGAGAAGGAAAACTTAAAACAACATCATTAGTCAATATAGGATTTGAAACCCCGCGAGACGGATAATGAATGCTCCTTCCCCTCCCTGTAGGTACATCCTATAAGTTTCGCGTGGTGGCGGTGAATGTGATTGGTTCCAGTCCTCCCAGCGCCCCTTCCAAGGCGTACACGGTTGTGGGAGGGAGAACACACGAGCGCCCAGTGGATGGACCCTACATCACCTACAACGAGGCCATCAATGAAACCACCATCATTCTGAAATGGACAGTGAGTATTCGGCAAGCTCAAGTTCAAGCGTTAAAGAGAGTCTTTGTTCGAGTTCATTGCGATTGTAACCTGATTTATTTCCCTCTCAACAGTACACTCCCGTAAACAACACGCCCATCTACGGTTTCTACATCTACTACCGGCCCACAGACAGCGATAATGACAGTGATTACAAGAAGGATGTGGTGGAGGGAGACAGATACTGGCACTCCATCACTGACCTGCAGCCCGAGACCGCTTACGACATCAAGATGCAGAGCTTCAACGAGAAGGGGGAGAGTGAATTTGGAAATGTGGTGATACTGGAAACAAAAGGTAAGATGGTTGGTGTGGCGGTGGGCAGGGTAGCAGACGGTGTAGTCTGAATGTTATCAGTCTGTTAACGGTTTATGCCGCTTTTGGCTTCCTCAGCTCGTCCTAATCACATGCGGCCGGTTCCATCAGAGGACCCCATTTTGGAGCCGGAGGGCACCCGACCAGTGATCCGGCACAGTGACATCCCCTACCTCATAGTTGGTATTGTCCTTGGAGCCTTTGTCTTCATCATTGTCACCTTCATCCCCTTCTGCCTGTGGCGAGCTTGGGCTAAACAAAGTGAGTGTTCCTCACAGCTCCTCAAGTCTTTCAGGGCTTCAGATCATCGCCCCTACATGTGCCGTTTCTTTTTTATGCTAAATTCCAGAGCAAACATCGGACTTGTGTTTCCCCGCCGTGGCGACCCCCGTGTCCTCCTGCCAGTACACGATGGTTCCCCTTCAGGGACTTGCCCTGGTTGGACACTGTCCGCTGGACGCACACTTGGCGGCTCAACATGGCATTTACCCCGCTAACGGAGAATACCCTCAGAACGGAAAGGCTCACCACCCACAACACTGCCTTCCAGGACTGCAGCAGGTAAAACGAAGCCATGAGTTACTCCTAATGTACCTGTTATTGCTGTCGATAAAGTTATTTATTATTATTATTATTATTGTTCAATCTATAATCCAGATGTGCTTGTGATTTGCAGGATGAAGTGAACTGTGATATGGAGTGTGACACACTGCTGCCACAGATGGTGTCAAATGGACAGCTGCCGGTCTACCACTACTCAAGCAGGTAACTCATACTGTAAAGAACTCTGCAAGTAATCGATTAATCCTGAACCCATACAAAAGTTTTGTTTTGCTCTTTAAACTGAGGGCAAATTGACCTGAAAGAACTGAAGTCTTAAACTAGTGTTTAACTTGCTAAACTTAGTAGTTACTGTGTAATTAAACACAGACGAGCCCCAAAACAAGCTTAACTTAATCTTTGTATGTTATATCATCATGATTATAAAGAAAGAAATGTATATTTTAACAAATACAAATGTCATGCTTTGTTCTTAGTGGCTTAATGACTTATGATAAAAATTATACCTTTCAGCTCATAAATGTGTTTTTCTTGTTTTCCCCAGTGGCCTCGATTATCACGAGCAAACCTGCTGCTCTCCCGAGGACTCCACCCTTCAGCTCCTGGCGTCTTCCCTTCAGGCTGCCAGTGCACAGGAAGTGGGAGGCGACTGCAGCCTCTGTGGTGGGGACAGAGCCCAGGATATGGCCCAAAGTATGCAGATACTTCCATTGATTACAGGAGCCCAAATGTTTCAAACAGAATTTGTTGGTTATTATAATCACAAACAACTAAAGAGGAAAAGACGTGACAGTCAAAGTAAATTTTAGTTGGAGTCAGGCTTACATTTACTCATCGGCTCTCTTTCTTTTTGCCGGCAGAACCAGCATCTCTCCATCTTCTGTCCGGAGAAGACGAGGGAGTTTACACCACCCCGTCTTCAAAGGCCTCAACGCCTCAATCCCAAGATGCTCTAAAGGAAGTGGACATCCTCCCGAACGAAGCATCCCCTCAGAGCTCGGGGACGGTCGACGCCACAGATGCATAAGACACAGCTGAATGAGCAGAAGAGAACAATAGAAAATATTTATTTTTGTATCACAGATATTTATATATTTATGCTTTTGTACATAAGTGTCTGATTATACTGTATATAAGGATATTTTCATATTGAAAAAGACTATTCATTCACCTGCTCACACCATGTCTTAAACGAAGGGAGTTGAGGCGATGAACTCCGTCTTCATTTCCAGGGCAGCGATGTAGGTTAGAGACGCTTGATTCCCCATGTGAAGAAGAGGGCTCTTCCTCTCAGTGCAGCACTTCACCTGTAGACCCTCCGCTCCTCTCCTCACGTCATTCCTCATAGACATCCTTCCATCTTTTGGACTTTAGGTACTTAGCTTTATGCACAACAGAATCAAAGGGACCATTTGAATCAGTCTGATGCCGTAACTGTGAGGTGCTGCGCCGCTCTTTACCTCTGTTGTCTTGTTTTCAAGTTACAGTTGTCGTTTTGTATAGCAGTAACACAAACGTATTATGCATTGCTCATCATTAACAAACTATTAACAAGTGTATGCAAACATAAAGCATTGTTTCAGTAGTGTACAACAGATTATATATTGTATAGTTATTTATTTGTTTTCGGAGTTTTATTTCTTAAAATCACTGAATGGGAGAGATTCTGGAAAATTACTCAGTCATTGATAAGCTGAACTTTGTACCACAGCCACTTCTTTGTTTACTCATTTGCTGGTTACCAAATGACTGCCAGGTGATGGTGCTGTGACAGGTGTGTCAGTATTATTCCTCCATCACCGGTCAGTGCGAAAGTATTAGTCTTTGACAGAGACATCTGTGATTGAAATGAAGGAGATCCTGAATCCACACTCCCTGAAAGGCCCAGCCACTCATGGCCGCCCATGCTGGAGCACTATTGCATGTAAATAAAAAGCTTATGAAATGAGAGACTTTGTCACTTTTATTAATCTGGTAAAATACCTCTTAAGACTTTCCTCATTTGCGGCTAACGAGGAACGAGGTGTCATAAGAAACAAAGACGTTTCACCAGTTGTGAGTAAAATGCAAAGTTGTCATTATAAACTTTATTAATCCATTTCTTATTTACAAATACATACATAATCTAACAATTCTGATATGAAACATTGGTATTTACAAAATAGCTCTTGGAAAAAGTTATTCTGTACAGAACAACCTGATAAGTTAGTAATTACATTAGCAAATAACTGTGCAGAAAGTTTCTAAGTGACAAGAAACACAATGAACACAAACTCTGAACCTAAACTTCATTTGTGATTAGTCAGTTGCTGTCAAAAGGAGGCTTTTAGGGTTCACATTTTCATGTTCCCATAATTAATAAGATTGGAAGAAAAAACAAAACAGACTGATGTCACATGCCAAGGAGAACACATTTTAAATTGAAACTGTTTAAACTTGTAAACAACCAAAATCTCTTTTCATTGGTGCTTCACCACTACTTTCTTTAAACATTGAAAGAAATTTCAAATAGAAACTTCAATTCTTTGCAAATTTAAATTCTTTGCCGAGGCGTTCGGGCTCCCCTCACACGGCAGAGGTTCCGTCGTGGCCCAGGATGTGGCTGATGTTGTGGGCTGGGCGGTTGGGCTGTTTGCCAGAGTCTGCAGACGAGGTGTTGGAGAGAGACAGCAGGGGAGACATTGGCATGGCCGAGCCGTCGGTGGGCATGCCGGTGGCGATTTCAGGGAACAGAGAGGTGAGGCTGAAGTTGGAGATGTGAGGGGTGATTCCTGAAGAGTTGGCAATGGGCATGGGGGGCATGTCTGGGAGCAGTGGAAAACTGGCCTGGCCAAAGCCCACGGGGCGGGGGGGGGAGAGGATGGAGCCGAAGCGGTTGTTGAGCGGGGGGGCGCTGCCTTTGTCTGCACTGGGACTTGTAAACATTTGGTTGGGGAAGTACTGCAGAGTGACATCGCTGGGAAGGCTGGGATGAGCGGCAGGAGAATAGGAGGGGTAGAAGGAGGGTAAAGTGTTTTGGGGCTCCACTGGGAGAAGGGACGGTGTCCTGGAGGTGCTGGGCTGGCTGACTGGAGGGATGAACGTGGAGTTTGCGTTGATGGGAGGTGGAGGATTCATCCCCCCCTCAGAAATAAAGGGGAAGCCAAAGTTCTGGGTCAGGTGTTGGTCAGCCACCAGGTTGTTGTCCCCGGGAACCTGCCCATTGTCGGCCATGAGGCGAACGATGGTGCTGCGCCGCGTCTCTCCCCCGGACTGCGGTCGGCTCAACAGCACTCCCCCCCCGGAGGGCAGTGGCAGGTGGCCATCCGGCTCGAAGGGGTTGGTCGTTCTCAGAGTGCCTGACCGAGGCCGGTCACCCGGTCTCAGTTTAGTGGGCTGAGTGTCTCGGGCAATATGACGAGAGTGCTGGCTGACAGCGGTGGGTGGTCTGGAGGGGGCCGAGGTGCGGCCGGGCTCAGAGCTGCTGTGTGGGGGTGGAGGGTGGGGGAGCCCTGTCCGCACACCTGGGCCCTGGTGCATATTACTGTTGACCTGAGAAATGTGGCCCTTGTTGCTCTCGGCAAGTCGCATAGCTGGGGCTTTCTGAGATTGCGGCACACTTGGGCTTGAGGCCTTGGCCTGAATGTCTCCCGAGGAGCTTCCAGGGACACAGCTGTACTCCATGCTGACAGGAGGACAGCACTGCACGGCTCGCTGGTGGCTGGTCTGCTCAGGAAGGTGGGGCGAGAGGAGGCTCTGCATGAAACTCTGGTGACAGCCGTCCTGAGCCGGCCCAACCTGTACTCCCTGCAGGCCAGAGTGAGCTCCACTGTAGCCACCACGGTTTCTGCCATCCACTGAGGGACCTACATTCATCCTGAACCCTCCCTGTTGCTGCCCTTGAGGACCCCTTTGGGAGGGAGGCACCGTCTTAGGGGCCATGTCGCTTCCACGAGACACTTGAGCCTCGAAACCTCCGAGCTGATGTGCTCCCCCACCCCCGCCCATGGCCTTGAAGGGTGGACACTCCGAGACGTGCTGAACATCAGAGCCCGGATGCTCGGAGGGAAGGCGACTCTGGGGGTTGTGTGCAATGCTAGCCTTTCCCCGCGATGTGTCTAGGTAGCCTCTGAGATCCTGCTGCTCCTGAGCGGCGCCGCGGCCCGGCTGAAGGTGGAGAGCCATGCGCTGCTGCTGCTCGCCACTGGTGGAGCTTTTACCGATGAGCGCCTCGGCAGAATAGTTGGACACACGGTGCCGCTCCTGGCGAGAAGGGGCACAGGCCAGCTCAGATGAGCGGGACACTGGATTGCTGGAGGGAGAGATGAGCTGCTGCTCCAGACCCCTTGAGTTCATCATCCTCTGCATTGCGTTATGGTCCTGACCAGACTGAGGAATGACAATTTAGAAATATTTGTGAGACAAAGGCTTGTTGTAATAGATTAATAACAGCAACAAGTTATAAAGATGTATCCAACCCAAGGTTGGAAACTGCAATGCTGCAGACTGGAGTTTAACACATATCTTTCTCTTCATTTTAAGATAAGATAGTTTTTTCTTCCCTCCCCCAGATTAAATAACCAAATCTTCACCAAACTTCTTTATAAATAGTGCTTACAAATATTTTTTGAACCACGATGCAACTTTATAATAGTTGGGTACTTCAGTTATTTAAATCTTAAAGTTTCTTTTCAACAACTGGCCTATTTTCTAAATAAATGCCAGTGTCAGCCTGCCTACCTTGAGGTGGTCTTGCTGAGCCATATGGCTGCTGTGGTGGGCTCTTGATCCTGCTCCCTGGGCTTCGCAGCTCTTGTCCTGATGCCTGAAGTGCTGCTGCTGCTGGATCTGCTGCTGCAGATGCTGCTGGTGCCTGGAGTGGCTGCTCTGCTGCTGCTGTAGCTGCTGCTGCTGATGCTGTTGCTGATGCTGCGCCTGGGGGGGTTGTTGGTGCGCCTGCTGTTGGTGCTGCTGGGGATGAGACTGTTGGTGCTGTGCTGGTTGTTGGTGCTGCTGGGACTGTTGGTGGGACTGTTGCGGGTGCTGCTGGGACTGCTGCTGCGTGCGCTGCTGATGCTGCGTCTGCTGCTGATGCGAGTGCTGCTGCACTCCAGACTTCTCCATATGATGCTGCTTAGGCTGCATGCCCGCAGGTGAGCCGGTCTGACTTCCCCTCACCAGCCCCCGCTTCTTTTGGACATGCTGCTGCTCCTGTTGCTGCTGCTGCAGCGCCCTCTGGTGTAGGGAGTGGCGCTGTGCGGGGTCTGGCTGTGTCAGGTGGTGTTGCAAATGATACAGTTGGTGTCTCTGTTGCTCCTGCTGCTGCTGCTGTTTCATGTAAAGGTTCCCCCCCAGATGCTGGCCAGTCTGGTTTACAGCATGCTGTGGATGACCTTGGGTCAGATGAAGCACGCCCACCTGACTCTGCTCAGGGGGTCCCTGGGCAGGACAGTGGGCCTCAGTGGGGTGAACCGCAGGACTCATGAAGGAGTTTGTGGAGAAGAGAGGGCTTCCACTCTCGGAATTAATCCTTGCCATGATAGTAGAGGAGGTGGATGGCAGCTGCCCCACCATAATCTGACTGTGGTCTGGAGCTTTTACTTCCATATGGCTAACAATGTTCGTTGGTTGTGGGCAAGGCTTGGGACGTTTCCCTGTGTTTATCATTACTTCTTCTTGAGCTTGCCGTTTTGAAATAATCTTTACTTGCCGCTCACCCACTCCACCTCCTGGCTGGGCCCTCATTAGTGAAGACTTTAAGGGGGTATATTCATTTGCCTGGGCAGCACCCGGACAGGGTGAGAGGGCATTGTTTGAAGGTTGGGAAATATGAGCTGAGGTCCCCACAGGAGACGGAACGGAGCCCTGTTGGCCAGCAAAATTAGGGGAGCTAGGATATGGCTGGTGGCTGGAGCTTGACCGTATCAGATTGTTGACACTAAGGCAAGTCACGGTCCCACTCTGGGATGAGCTCTGAGACTGGGCCTGGGGGACCGGCTGAGACTGTGAGTATGTAATAATTTGTGGATGTCTACTTACATTTGTACTGCTGACAGGCCCCTCTCTGATTTGTCCTCTGACTGACATCTCAACAACAGGTTTAACAGTTCCTGGATCCATGGGTTTAGTCACTTTAGCCTGCTGGCCAGCTAAGACCCTCTCTTTATTAGAGGAGACTGGTGGGGTTTTGGGGGGCTCCCATGTAGCTGTGGTGGAGTTAGATGAAGAGACACTATCCCCAGAACAGCCTCCACCTCTTCTCCCAGGGCTGTCCTGTTCAAGCATGGCCAGGGCAAGCATCTCTGCCTGCTCAGATGTAAATGTAAATGTTCCAAAAGAGCTGGATGGTGCACCGATACTTTGGCCCTGGGGGAGCATTGATGCCACAGAGAATCCTCTGCCACTTCCAGGTCCTGCAGAGGAGGGAGAATCTGTCTGTCTGCCAGAACTCAGAGGGTGCTCCATATCTTGATCGTCTAGGTTTGTGTAAACCTGCTGGGAAAGTGCAAACTCCTTTCTCGAGGGATCACTGGCTGCCACTAATCTCTCTTTCTGTGAAGCTGAGGAATGCCTCTCCTCCTGAGCATCCCTGTTCATTCTAGGGGCCTGGTGTGGTTTCACCTCAACAGGGTGGCATAGGGTCTGGTTGGAAATAGACATTTCAGTCTGCTGTGTCTGAGCTCTTGGAGTAGTGGGTCTTTTTCTGATCTCTGAACTAGTTGAAGAGGCTGTAACTGAGCTGTGGGCAACAGAAAACACTGGTGCGGGTGATGAAAAAGCCACCGCTGTGGACGCAGAGGATGAGGATGTGGGCTGAGGCTCTGATTTTTTACAAGGCAGTGGATCTTGTCCTTTAGATCTAAGGGAAAGGCATGGGGAGGCCGTCCGGGTGGTCTGATGTACAGACACTGGTGTGGTGGCTGTGACGCTACTGGTGCAAACTTGAGATAAACCTGCAGTTGAATATGCTGCAGAGGTGTGGCAAGAGTCGGTGGCAGCTGCAGAAGCTGCTGCCATTTTGTTCTGTTTAGAAACAGTGGAGGTTGGAGATGACTTGGTTTGCATTGTGTCAGCTGCTCCACTGACTGTTGACTGTTTAACATTAGCAGCTGAGACTTTGCTTCCAGATGAGGTGTGCCCTGAACCAGCAGCTGGTTTACTAACAGTAGACAAACTGATGGATGGCTTCACTGATGTTGCACTGACGGTTGGAAATGTGGCTGCGATACTACTTGTGGTGGTAAGGCTGACTACTGAATCAGTCTGAGATGCAGTGGTAGAACTTTTAGAACCTTCTTGATGTGTCTTGCCTAAGACAGCTGGAAAACAGGATGAGCTAGCAGTAACTCTGTCTGGAGCTGCAACACTTTGTGCAGTAGTGGCAGACGTGGTGCACGTAGGGTTAATATCTGTGACTTTGACAGTTGAAGACTGTACAACTTGAGAAACTGCAACCTGAACTTTCTGGCTCTCCCCTCCAGAAGCCACTGTGTTTGAAGAAGCAACCGCAGGTTGAACGTGATTGAGCTCTTTTTTCTTGGCAGATTTAGTCCTTTTAGGTACTACTCTCTTTGTAATTAAAGCTGTGCGAAGTCTCTTTCCACAAGGCTTTGAAGCATTAACAGCAGGCCCTGTTTTGACTGGGTTCACACAAGGGACCTGTGGCTGTTGGGGAGGTTGAACAAGCGTAGCACCAGCAGTGGGTGCTGGGGCAGGAGGGGTTTGCTGATTTTGTTGGAGTAGTGATAGTGGGGCCGGTGGAGGCAAACAACTGTTCTGACTTGAAATATTAAGGGGGAGCCCCTGTGAGATGCTCTGATTAAGGCTACTAAGGGCCCCCAAGCTGTTGAGTGCCACATTAGTAGTTGGTTCTTCCGTGGTGTTGGGCTGGACCAGTTGGAGAGTACTCTGGCCACCCTGGCAGGTGGATTTGTCCGAGGGCTTCAGGGGCTGCAGGGCAAACACCTGACCATTCACAGTGATCGTTTTGGGAGTTGTGGGAACCGGTGCAGAAGAGGATGCCTGGGTTACCTGCACAGTATGGTTCACTTGAGGCGGAACAGGACGAGGAAGAATATGCACAAGCTGCTTTCCCCCTACGCTATGTAAGGGAGTGACAGACACTGTGCTACTGGTTGAAGGTGTCTGTGTGGACACGGCAGGTATCGGAGCAGGAACCATACCCACTTGAGGATTCTGAGAAGCAGACGCAGCCTGATTTGGTGCTTGGATAATTACAATATGCTGACATGGTGTCTGATTAGTCACTTCTTCCCTCACAACTGGCGGAGCAGGGCAGGCACTGGTCTGCTGCAGAATAACGACACTCGGATTGTTTGTGGTCTGGGATGCTGTCGCACCTGATGCTGTTGCTGCAGCTGGGTTAACTTGAAGTACCTGCATGGTCTGAAGGAGGGGCAGCACAGTGGCTTGTGCCTGGGGCACCAGGGTGGGCTGAGGGAGGGGCTGTGGTTGTGGGATAAGGGCTGTTGGAGGGCGGGGAACCAATGATGCCGGTTGAAGTACAGTAGGCTGGGCCTGTGAAACAACCGCAGGGTGGGCCACAACAGCTGGCTGGGGGACTATGGCTGACTGGGGAAGAACGGCACACCGCGGCTGTGCGGCTAGAATAGCCTGAGGCTGCACCGGGTTTAGAACTGCTGGCCGAAGCTGGGGTGGGTTTTGAATGGGCTGTCCTTGAATGGGACCTGTAATGGTTGCCTGTTGTAAAGGCACATTTGGTTGCATCTGTATTTGAATGGGATGAACAGACGGTTTGCTGCTCCCTGGACACACAGTAACCTGCTGGACAGCCTGGGTGGCACTGCTGGACTCTTGAGAGGGGAGGCTCTGGCAGACTGGCTGCACCGTGTTCCCAGCCATCTGCAATGTTGTCCAAGTAGTCTGCGTGCTGCCTGCAGCGCCAGCCCGCAGAAGAGTTTGGCTGCTTGGGATAGAGGTGTAACCTACTGTCCTGATGGCATTATCTGGTGAAACCCAAGAAACGTCTGAAGTCATTGCTCTGGTTACAGTTTGGGTAAATGTGGGCTGTGTGGACACCGTCACAGCAGAGCTCTCAGTTGGAGTAGTAGCTGCTACAGTGAGGGTATGAAGGGCAGTGGGCTCTGTTGGCTGGGCCAGGGTTGTGGTGGCAGCAGGGATCTGGAGGGTGATGTAAGACACAGAGGGTGGCAGAGAGGGGGCTGCAGCCGGTGTCTCAACGACACAATGCTCTATCATTCGCAGACCAGTCGTAGACTGAGTGGGCAAAGCTGCTGACACGGGGAGAAGCGCAGGGGTGGAGGAAGACGCATTAACTTGCAGCACAGCTCCATTGACTCTTAATCTGGCCTCAGATGTTGACTGAAGAATTAATGTTTCAGAGGGCTGCTTCCCTGGACTGGGCTGCTTCCCTGCAGGGCACATTGCGCTGCCGTTGGAATATACAACAATCCCTTTTGGGAGCTGGTGAGTGGGAGTCACCTTTGCCACTTTGGCATTGCGCTGCTTGCCCTTCCAGTGGCTAGTTGGGTCCTCATGAAGGTTTATATCATGAGCTTTCAGGAGCTCAATGTAATGAGCACTCTCCTTTCTCAGTTCCTCCAACTGACGCCGAAGCCGGCGTATCTCCTCCGCTGCAAAGAGACAAAAATATAAAAAACAAACAATATTTTGGATGCTTGCATAAACTGATTAAATTCTCTACCATGGCATGAAAGCATGTGGGAGTTTCAGTCTAATTCTGTCCAATCAGCATGGTCTGATAGAAACTTTCAGTTGTCCAGGTCCTTAAAATACTTTGAGCTACAAATACTTGAGCTGTCAAGTAGCTTCACTTACTTTTTTAAAACATTTAATAAAATTAACATAGACATTCATTCTTTCCAAACAGAACTAAGTGTATTCTATTCTTATTCATTCAATTTCCAGCATAGCCAGTCATAAATCCTGAAAAGAAAGGAAAAAGCTTAATGATACTAATTAAGAGCTGAAGTTTAGAAGAGCAGTCGTCAGTGATTTGGAGAACTTGCAGTAAAGACCTCAGGTCAATTTCTAATTGGCGATTCCAATATTATCCCGCAAGTTTCAAGTATCATAACAAGGATAACTGCTCATCAATATTTATGCAGATAAAGTGTGATGGTCACAAGTGCAACATAAGACCACAATGATCAGAGAGTCCTATCATAACCAGGATATTTGTAAAGATACATTACTACACAACTTGGTACACATCTTTATACATTTTTATGGATGCATCAAATGCCATAACCAGATTAACCATGTTTTATGTTTAAACCAAATTGTAATTGCAATAAATGGAATATATTCCCAAATGCAGCACTAACATGAGAGTCAGCACACACGGGCCTAGCATCCACATCGCTTTCAACCCTGTAGGGATTATTATGGGACAAGAGTTTTTTTTTTTTTTATGAGAAAAAGAGAAACAATTTACCTTGAACTTTATCTCCTCCATCTAGAAGCATTGTGTCATTTTGCTTCTGCAGTTCAGTGATGTAGCGAAAAGCTTGGTCGAGTATCATGTTCTTACTCTATATGGAAAAAAAGGTTTAGAATAAAATCCCATTCTCCTATAAAGTCAATAATTCCCACATACAACGAAAAACAATAACCAGGAATGGCAACTTGCTTCTCACCTGTTTAAGTGCCTGTGAACATGGCAGAAGATTACCAATACGGTTAATTCCTGCATTAATTTTCTCTTTTCTGTGTCTCTCAACTACAAGAAAAAATGGATCACATGACATCCAGTTAGTTTTTAAGGCTAAATGTCATCAAACACATTAAAATCTCAATGCAGTGGTTACAGACAATGAAACATTACCAGCATTGTGAGATTCTTTATTTTTCTTCTTTCTGAAAAAAAAAAGGTTGCATTGTTATGAGATCTAAACCCAAATGTTTGAATAAATGCTGAGAGTTGGATTAAGACGTTGGACTTGCTTACTTAGGTTTACGACCAGGTGCCTGAGTTTCAGTCATCTCTGGCATCCTGTCTTAACAGTTGCCTGGATGATAAGGTACCAGCCAACGCATTCAACAACTGGACCTTAAATTTTTCCTGTGCCCGTCCTGTAAATAAAACGTAAGGCAATCGCACATATTAACCTTAATGAGTACCATGGGAAGTTAAAACTGCATATGAATACAACAAAAGCGTATAGCTTTGTTTAAGTCGAGCCGAAATTGACAAGTGATTAGGTTAAACATAAGATACCAGTAGAACATTATATTATTTTACTCTGGGCTGTTATTACAACTGGTGCTAACCAGCTAATAAAGATTAACTTAGCTTTATAGCCAAATTAAACTCATTAACCTTCATATAACAGCACAATTACAGCCTATTTAGCAAATTGCACAAACAGATGTTTGTCATGCTTTACGGCAGCACAGACAATAACTGCTTTTAAAAAATATTGGATAAATACACTAGCTAGAAACTAGCACCCTGAGCAGTTACCTATTCAGCTAGCTTTCTGTTAGCTAGTTAGCATAAAGCTAACTTAGCTTTGCGTTACCTACACATCTATCACGCGAATTAACGATGGTTTCGTTGGCGTCTGTTCTCATAGAATGTTACTGGAGAGTAAATTTCACCAACCGCTAGACTCGACATTTTGCAGACAGCTGGTACCAGTAAGAACTTATACATAGGAAGCTAAGTATTAGCTAGTAAAGCATTCAACTCAACTCATCTCTCAAAACAATCTAGATACACCTAAATCCGTGCAGAGAAGGGAGGGCTCTAAAAATGAAAGCCAATGATATTCTGGGATTGAAAGGTTTCAGCCAATCACAAAGTGTGATGCATCTTGGGACGAGTTCGTGACGAAAGTACCTATAATCACTGATTGCACGCAGTAATAAACATATTTCATTTAGTTTTTAGTGTCGATTTAAGAAATTCACGTTGCAAATTAAGCCAAAGAACACAGCCAACACATGTTTTACTGCAAATAGTAATTCCTTTATTAAGACGTTAAAAAGTCTTACAATATAGAGCTCCAGAAAAGATAAAATTCTTCAAAGAAAGGAAAACATGCTTATACTACAGTGGAGAGGACCACTCTCCCTGCATGCAGAGGGGTCGGCGCTTCCTCTGGGTAATTCATTGTCAAACAGAGATCCTAGCAAAACTTCCAGCTATCAGCTGAGGTACCTACTGTAGGTTCGTGTAACAACAAAAGCTGACTGAGGCAGGAAGTTTAAGGATCCATTTTTCCAAGATGTCTACATAATGTCCCAAAGGTGGTGAAGGAATTATATCTCAAAATACCCCTGTTTAGAGACATGTATGCCCACCCACCATGAGTGATCTACTTGAAAATAATGCCCAAATGAATCCATTAAGCCAATCTATAATTACTGATACGTTCCTCTGAAAACAATGCAGTTTACTACTCAGAACCACTTCAATATCATGTAATATCTTTGTTTGGTTCCCTCATTTTAGACTACTTTCACTTTTAGTTGTAAACCCAGGAGAACCCCCGAACCATTTGCCATCTCACTGTGGAAAATAAAAACAACAGTTGAGGGGAATTGATAGAACCGGCTTGAAATTAACAGTTGTGACCACAACTTTCCAACACAATTGAACCGTTCAGCCTCACTTATGCTCATACTCTGGGGGACAGGATTTTAACGCCTTCCGTTTAGCTATATGAACAAACTCTTTTTGCATGAAATCCAGGTTCCAGGTAGTGTGAGATAAGTTGTGATTGTTCCATGGAAGAACTTCACGTGACACTCCTACCTGACCAGCTGGGACTGTGTGTCAGTCAGTGATGGTCTTTTAAAACATCTTTACCTCTTCAGACCAACTGTTTCCTTTTGCAAAACAAAACAGAAATGTTGCCATCAGGGGCCACAGCTGCATAAAAACAACTCAATCACAAACAGTATAATCTGAAAACACCACACCCTCGCCCTCCACCATGTCTAAAACTGTCAGAAGTTAGCCTTTTATCATTCGGAGCAGTTTTGGATACTGATATTTCTTTCATTGTCAATTTTCAGCACAAATAAAGGGGAGCAATAAAATATGCAAAAATCACCTTTTCAAAATAAATGCAGCATTTTTTTTATACTTGAAATTTGTTTTCTATGTTTTTAGCGTCCTTTGGAGAAACTGTTGAATGCGTTGACCATGGGGCATTTGTCACAGTTCTGTTTCTGAGCTGGTGGGCATGTGTGTGCCCTTTCCCAAAGATGTGTCCCTATTCCGTCTTCTGAAGCTCTCCGCTGGGCGGCGCACACGGACTGCGCAGGCTTTTCTGCAACACGTGGGCATCTGCAGGCTCTATCCTCTTGTAGTAATTCTTTTTTGTTTCGATGATCTCAAAGCCAAACTTCTGGTAAAAGTCAATGGCTGACTCATTGCTGATCTGCACATGACTATGGAGCAGGAAAAGAGAAGTTATTTTGTAGATAATTTGGATAAGGTCCAAATCACCACATTTGCACATGGAATTGTATCTATTTTTGATTTTAAAGAGATTCAGCTAAAAGACGCTGGAAATGACCTTGGCCAAAGCCACATATGCCATGTTTTGTACATGCTCTGCTCAAGACACTTACAGGTAAATGTTGTCAAAAGTGCCATCCTTCTCACAGATGTTTAGCACGTGATTTAGCATCTTTGTACCTGGAGAAAAAAAATTATTTAAAATATATATGTTTTTAAATAAATTAATTAATGGATCATTTAATAGAAAACAAAGAGAAAAAAGAGGCATCACAAGATGTCTTAGTCAAAACTTTTTTAGGCAGATTTCCTTACCAATTCCAAGTCTACGATAGGGTGCTAGACAGCCAAGTGTCATGATGTACAATCTCTTCTGGTTCTGAGAGTGATCCACTCTGCAGCACACCGCTCCAACTGCTATGTCATTGAAGTATGCTGCAAAGAAAAAAAATTAAAGGGATGTACTTTGTAAATATATCACAGAGGACTGAGTCTATTGGTAAACCGATTTTACATCTCAGCCTGTCTTACCTAGCTTTGCAAGCTCTCCAACTTCAAGCACATCTTTGTAAAATTTGTCGTTGTAGCTGACAGGAAAGATCACTTGATTCAGGCGTTTCAGTTGTTTGATGTTGTGGGGCGTAACGTCTCCCAACTCGATTCGGCTACTGGAACAAGAGCAAAACGGTCAAATAGCAGGCAACAGGCATACCGGAACAGCTGAGATTATCTGACTCGTGTGCTTCTTTCTATTCAAAGGAATGACAATTACAGCAGGATTGAATATCAATGCATCTCTAGGGACAACTCTTGACAAATAACTGAGACAAAAGTAAACAGTTTATCAGTCGGTTTACAAACTGCATCATTATTTAATGCCACACTGCAGAGGTCTGCTGAGCTGCTGTTGGTATGACAGTATTAGTGAAATCATTCAAGAAGTCTGCCTCTGCTTTTTTAAACTATAGACAACAAATTAGTAAGACAGACATGAAAGTTTATGACTGAAAGCATGAACTGTGACACATCCTATCTTAAATTTAATTTTAAGCATTCAAAGAATCTTACAACTACAACGTAATTTGAACACGTTAAAATCAAGCGTTAGGTGTGTCATTTCAGGGCTTGCATTATAGCGTTAAAACTGACTCTGTAAGAGCACTCTACTTTGCCTTAATGAGGGGTTCATAGTGGTAAATATAGGACGCATCCAAAAACAGCTGATGATCACGTGTGTTATACACATGGATGTACAGTAACGTCAACGAAATCCCAGCTACGTAAATAACTATGCTTGGTACGATTTATCTTGTGTCATTTAACAAATTGGCGATATTTAACAATGCCAAAAGTTGAGGCAACGTTACATGTAACTCAAAACGTGATGCAAAACTGTAGTGAAACACTTTGGCAGATCAAGTTACACTAAGAGAGCTGGAACGAAGTCAGAAGTTGCAGTACCGAAATACAGACAACTTTTAAACCAATAAAATAATATGGTTGAACTTCTCCCGTGATTTATTTTACTGAGTTGGCTATTCCTATGTGGCAGAAATTTAGAGCGAAGAGATTCAGGACTGCCTTCTCATTTTAGCTAAACTAGGTTTACTGACTCAGCTTTCAACTAGCACCTAGCAGGTTAGCTTAGCGTATTAGCAACCTAAACGGACCTACAAACCACTTAGTGCAACAAGACAATTCGTCAAATACCGGTTCTAGTAAGTCTTATGTACTTTGTGTTTCGGTGTTACACCTAAATTAAAGTAGCATAGCGCCCTAGCTATCCTTGTCGTCTCCTCCCCGCCTCCCTTGTAGAAAAAAACAGACATGAAAAACTTTACTCGTGCTAAGATGGATATTGGTGACTCAAAAGCTTACACTCACCCTTTCATTTTAAATAGATATTATCCCTTATTCTCGATTAGGCCGAACTTTGACGTTGTTTTGGCTAAAATATAACAAATTAAACAGAGTTGGGGTTTGGGATGTCTCCCGTTTAACCCTCCACATGTAGCTAGTTGCAATGGTTGCAGCT
This sequence comes from Menidia beryllina, assembly GCA_013363375.1. Taxonomy (NCBI): domain Eukaryota; kingdom Metazoa; phylum Chordata; class Actinopteri; order Atheriniformes; family Atherinopsidae; genus Menidia; species Menidia beryllina. Next base: position 4,255,939 of record JABUIW010000156.1, read on the forward strand.
AGCTTAGCCGTCACACTTCTACCACGACTGTGTAGACTGTCAACCCTGACCCCCGCATGCGCACAAACGGTGGTTAAATCGCTTTGTGTTATTACCTGGATTTTGACTGTCAGGATGTGGTTTGTCCAGAAAAAGATATATTTTTTAAAATGAGTTAACTTAAGGTCCCATTATACCGTATACGTCAGCAGTTTAATGTAAGAAACATTGATTTTAGCAACTGTGACATAACAAAAAAGTCGAGCATTTCCATACAACCATAAAACAAGTCAGTCCATACTCAGGGTAATGGTATATTATTGAAACTACTTTTATTGGGATTTTTTAAGCTAATGTTTATCTATATCTTGATAAGAATTGAATTAAAACAATATTTTACACTTAATTACGGTCTGTACACATTTTCCAATTAAATTCAAAGTATTTTATTAATCCCACAAGGGAAATGCCTTTGATGCAGCAGCAACACAATAAAAAAAAACTAATAAGCAAAAATAACAATAATAATGATTCAATTACTATCACAAAGGGTTCTATTCAAATCCAAGCTCCACATACACAAATAAATAGACACAATTTAAGTGTAATAGGACATTTATTTGAATTACTTGGTTTCTGAATATATGCAAAACTAAATGCGACCGTCCATTTTGGTTCAACTTTTGCTACACATATAATCAACTATGTAAAAGATGAACAGCCATATCCCATATTATCTTCGGACAAAGATGTGGTATGGAACGTTAATTCAAGTGGACTGAATACAGCATCAGAAGTTACATATTATAACCTGTGTTTTCATGAGTTTGGTGTTTCTCTTCCATGCATCTTGCTCACAGACGTCAGTGAACACAGCATTGCACACACATTTACACACCGACGGATACAACTACGCATATAATCGTATTCGAAAACATTTGTTAATGAGTACTAAGGGCCGACATGCTAGTACCGTGCGTAGAGAAATAATGATATAATGTGGCGTATCGTCACCACGAAACACTTGAAGCGTTCGTGGTGGTCCGTAGCAGATCCAAAATGGCGGCGGTTGCGTAGGCCCCGCCGTAAAAAAATCTAGCAGCGAGTGAATGAAGTCAGCTGACTTCAGCCTGCTGTCACGCACCGCAGTATCCAACGATTCTCTTTCGAGGCAAGACACGAAAAGGACAGTTCACGATCAGACGGTAAACGTGATGTTTTTTTTATGTTTTGCACTTATGCTGTAATTATATACACGGATTTAAGTGTTAAACGATAATGAAGCATTTCCCTCCTCGTAGGGCTTAAAAGCAGAGGCAGCAGTTTTGAACGAGGCCGACTATTCAAGCAGTGCTATCATTTAAGCACCGAATAAGCCAAATAGACCTTTTAAAACGTTAATAGGTTTGTTAAACTTGTCCCTTTCGCGTTAAATTGGACGGAATTAAGATTTTCCGTGTGTAAATGTTGCTAGCTAGTTAACAATGTCGAGGAAACCTGCCAGATAGCATTCAAATCGGCTACAAGGCATTGACTCAGGTCATTGCCTGTAATTTATCATATTCAGGCTATCATGGTGTCTTTATGTTTTAAATTCTACAAGGGAAAAAACGATCACCAACCACTTACACTCGATTGTGGCTAACATCATCATGTCAGGTTGTCTCGTGTGCTCACTTCACACATATATGTAGCATTTCAGAACTTATTATGTCCACAAAACATATTTAAGTGTGCTACCCCTTTGCTCACAGTCCGATCTCTAGCCAGAAGGTTTTCCAATTTTAAACAAAACTGGTAACCAAGTCATCTCCTCTATAATCCATCTCTGTTGTCAGGCTAAACATTAGGCTATGCGTCATAGAACACAAGTAAATTCTCTATGCTTTGGATATTTTCTGTGGAAAACTGTTATCAGCTGGGCTGTTTCTTACACAGTTATAATTGTACTTCCCAGTTTTGCAACGTGCTCGTTTCACACTTCCTTAAACTAACTCAGTAAGTCATGTGCTGCAATCATATGACCATGTGTGTGATACAGACTTTTTTCTTCACTCTTATTTAAGGTTAGGTGATAGTATTGAGGGTTTTATGTGAATTGTCTGCTCTGAATGCTGTAATAAAGCTGTCATAGATCGTTTCATCATTGATACCCAAGGTAATGTATTTCAACCCTGCTGAAAGCAATAGTCAAGCAGGTGTTTGGTTGTTCTGAAACATTAATCTGTGGAACAACCAACATTATAATTCGTCTATATGCTGGTTAGACCTAGACATTATACACATATACTCTGTTTTTCTTACATTAAACTATGGGGAACAATCTGTTTAATTGTCGTTTTAAAACAGAGCGTGAGTAGTTGTTTTTCTTGCAGTTCTCACGTTACCCTGCAGGGGGAGCTGCTTTACAAAAGTCAAGCTTGGTAAGCAGCCTAGCATAAACAGAGAGATTTACATCACTGGGAAGGGCAAAATAAGGACAAAGGGATGCAAAAGATACAGAGTAAACGTATGGGTTTGGTGAACGGGGGCTGAAGAATGCAGCATTTTGTGCATCAAACTGAACTGAAGTGTGTGCAGATAATCTGCAGTCAGCACTGTGGGGGGAGGGTTTATGTCACGACTGAAGACAGCTTGAGCTTGCTGCTGCTACATGTATTTCCACACCACAAGATTTAGTATACATGCTGCATAGATAACTTTGAAAGCTATCAGAAGCATTGGATGTTTTACATGGAAGAAGGGCTGGGAGTGTTCTCGTGCACATATCTGCGTGTGAGGGATAACATAGTGTGGTAGCAATAATCTGGTCCTCTTTAGGATCTCCCTCTGCTGTCAGCTGCAGACGTCACACTGACTAGCAGTGGGCTTGCGTTGTGTAGCAGGGAAGGGTGGAGGATAAAGAAGGTGGCTTTCTTTAAGTAATGAACATCAATGTTCCTGCATTACCTTTGAAGTTTCTAAAGATGCTACAGATGAAGGGACTAAATCGTGCCTGGAAAGCATCACAGATATATAAATCTTTTGATTTTTTTTTAAAGGCTTTAACATGTAGTGGGTAATTTGTAAAACAAACCATACTAAATAAACCAGCTGATTTTAAAGTGATTAATTTAATCCCAAACTGAATAATGAAATAGCTGCCTTTAAGTCCCATTTGTACACAGTTGCAAGTAGATGTGTTTGTTGATTAAAGAAGTTGTTTTGTGATATCTGTTGCTCACAGGTCGCCTTTTCCCCTGTTTCCATTCAGACTATCAACCTTTGAAAATGGACATATCCAAGCTGCCCAAGATCAGGGATGAGGACAGAGAGAGCCAGTTTGGATACGTCCATGGCGTCTCTGGACCAGGTTGGCCTCCACATCAACACCTGAAGACAACCTCATTTTTGTTTTATTTATTATTAAAAATGATCATTCTTCTGTAAATGACCCTGCAAGTGTGGATGCAGCTGACCTTTACCAGTTTTGAGAATCCTTTTCGATTCTCATAACCTGATTTTAAAGAGGAAAATGTGTGAATGTGATAACGCACATTAACAACTGAATGTGCATTGAACTTTTGAAAAACTTCATTGCTGAATTCTTGTTGTCTTTATCTCATCATTCAAAAATGTTCTAACGCCCTGACATTAGCTAAAGTGGTCACAGGAGCGTTAAGCGACACATTAGCAGTACTATGAGCGCTCATCCTCTTTTAGATGGAACACTTACAGGGTTCCTGAACACCAGCAGCTTTTGGCTACAGAGAGCTGTTGGTGCTAGTTCTGTGTCCATGACACGACAGAAGATTCATCTTTAAAGGAAACAAACAACTTCAACAGAAAAAACAATCTGGTCAACAATAATAGTCAACAATATTTTTCATAATGGTGAGGCGTAATTTTGAAGGCCCTTGCTTGTGTTTCCAGTGGTGACGGCAACGTCCATGGCAGGAGCAGCCATGTATGAGCTGGTTCGTGTTGGCCACAGCGAGCTGGTGGGAGAGATTATCAGGCTAGAGGGAGACATGGCCACCATCCAGGTCTACGAGGAGACGTGTATCCTTTCCGCTGACATAATGTCCACAATTCTTTATTTTTTAATCGACATCCTCTCGTTCAAACTTTGTTTTGTTTTTTTCCTGAGTTGTAATTCAGCTGGTGTGTCAGTGGGAGATCCTGTGCTGCGGACAGGAAAACCTCTCTCTGTCGAGCTAGGTCCAGGAATCATGGGTTCCATCTTTGATGGTATCCAGCGACCTTTAAAGGACATCAACGACCTCACACAGAGCATCTACATTCCCAGAGGAGTAAACATTGGAGCCCTCAATCGAGACCTCAAGTGGGAGTTTTGTCCTAGCAAGAGCCTGCGGGTACGAGCAGAGTGGATTTCGGGCCTTGGTCTCAAAATCTTGATGTAGTTTGACTGTTTCCCTCACTTTTCTTTCTTTAGGTCGGTAGTCACATCACGGGGGGAGACATCTACGGGATGGTCCATGAGAACTCCCTCATCAAGCACAAAATCATGCTGCCTCCCAAGAACCGAGGCACTGTGACCTATGTGGCTCCACCTGGAAACTATGACATCACCGTGAGTTACTCGCTCCTCCAACCAAAGCTGCGTCTTTAAAGCAGCTGCTAGGTGGTGAGGTTGTGCACCTGTTGTTTTTTCCAGGACGTGGTGATGGAGCTGGAGTTTGAGGGTATTAAGGAGAAGTTCACAATGGTGCAGGTGTGGCCTGTCAGACAGATTCGGCCTGTCACAGAGAAGCTGCCCGCCAATCACCCGCTGCTGACCGGACAGAGAGTGCTGGACGCCCTTTTCCCGTGAGCCCACACCTTTTTCTGGCTGTGTAGAAGCTTATCTTTAAGACAGGACCTTTTGTTTTTAACTCTCCTCTCTGGCTGAAGATGTGTTCAGGGAGGAACCACTGCCATCCCGGGAGCCTTTGGCTGTGGAAAGACTGTCATCTCTCAATCCCTGTCCAAGTACTCCAACAGTGATGTCATCATCTACGTAGGCTGCGGCGAGCGTGGGAACGAAATGTCAGAAGTACTGCGAGACTTCCCTGAGGTGAGGGATGGTAGTCTTACCTCTTCAGTGGATGCGATTAAACGTCTCCAGAAGCTAAACTGACATCTGTGTCTGGTCATCAGCTGACCATGGAGGTGGACGGAAAGACAGAAAGCATCATGAAGAGAACAGCTCTGGTGGCCAACACTTCCAACATGCCCGTCGCTGCCAGAGAGGCTTCCATCTACACAGGTAATGCTTAAGAACGGCACCCTGTAACGGCTAAAAGAATATAACTGTCCTGTGCTTTAGTTCTCCTGAGCTCAGCTCTGTTTCTCTTGGTAGGAATCACTCTGTCTGAATACTTCCGAGATATGGGATACAACGTAAGCATGATGGCTGACTCCACCTCCCGTTGGGCTGAGGCACTCAGGGAGATTTCTGGGCGTCTGGCTGAGATGCCTGCCGGTGAGTGTTCATTCTCAAGGAATTCTTGATTAAAGCATTGAAAAGGAGACTGAAGCTCCTGGTCTTTATGGCTTACTTTGATCATAGAATACCAAGAAGCACAATAACTAATTTAATTCAATTCAATTCAATTCAATTAAATTTTATTTATATAGCGCCACATCACAACAACAGTTGTCTCACAGCGCTTTCCAAACAGAGCAGGTCAGACCCTACTCTGAAGTTAATTACAGAAACCCAACAATTCCCACCATGAGCAAGCACTAGGAGACACAAGCAAGGAAAAACTTCCTTTTAACAGGCAGAAACCTCGAGCAGAACCATGGCTCAGGGTGGCCGGTCATCTGCCTTGGCCGGTTGGGTGTGAGGGAAAGAGAGGGCAAGAGAGAGAGGGCGATAGAAGGACAGAGGGAGCAGAGAGAGGCAGCCAACACAGCAACACGTAGACTAGATGAAAAATGGCAATGATATTAATACTAATGATGATGGTAGAAGTTATGACGGCAACAGAGCAGGAACACGGGGGTAGCAGGAAACTCCCAACCACAGATCCAGAATTTACATGATGCTAATTAAAAAGATTCTAGATTATTTATATACATATGTTAGCTGGGCCAAAACTGGACTTTAATACACATTAATATTCCTATTATGGTCAAAGGATTCATTCAACTTGAATATTGAGGCTCTGTTTTTCTAAATTACCATGCTTTTCACATAGCTGGGGTTGATTTAAACCCAGTGAGCCTTGTGTTTTGTGTGTGCCCACAGACAGCGGTTATCCTGCCTACCTGGGCGCCCGACTTGCCTCCTTCTACGAGCGTGCTGGAAGAGTCAAGTGTCTGGGCAACCCTGAGAGGGAGGGCAGCGTCAGCATCGTGGGAGCGTGAGTCCAGCTTTGTGTCACTAGAGGGAGACAGTACTCTGCACACCCTTTGTGAACACTGAGCACAGCACCTGAGTGAATCTGCTCTCTCTGTTCGTAGCGTGTCGCCTCCTGGTGGTGACTTCTCCGATCCAGTCACCTCCGCCACTCTTGGCATCGTTCAGGTAAAAGATTAAGTCCTGCTCCTACTCTCACGCTGGTCCAACAGCCCAACCTGACTACCCTAAGCTGAAGTGGTTTCCCATTGTTCCCGGGGCATCTTCTCTCAGGTGTTCTGGGGCCTGGATAAGAAGCTGGCTCAGAGGAAGCACTTCCCCTCTGTCAACTGGCTCATCAGCTACAGCAAATACACTCGAGCTCTGGACGAATATTACGACAAGCACTTCCCCGAGTTCGTGCCCCTGCGCACAAAGGCAAAGGAGATCCTGCAAGAGGAGGAAGACCTGGCTGAGATCGTGCAGCTCGTCGGAAAGGTTGGTCAGCACCTTAAACAGAAGTATAGCCCCCGAATGACACCGCAGTCATGAAATTTACCACAAATACATCAATAATTACCTCTCTCGCAGGCTTCACTGGCAGAAACGGATAAAATTACTCTGGAAGTGGCCAAACTGATTAAAGATGACTTCCTGCAGCAGAATGGTTACACTCCCTACGACAGGTGCACACTCAGTCATTCTCACAGGTCAGAGTTTAGGTGGACCATCATGATTGATCATCTGATGTTCTTGTCTGCGTCCTCAGGTTCTGCCCCTTCTACAAGACCGTGGGCATTCTGTCCAACATGATAGCTTTCTACGACATGGCGCGGCACGCGGTGGAGACCACGGCTCAGAGTGACAACAAGATCACCTGGGCCATCATCAGGGAGAACATGGGAGAAATCCTCTACAGGATCAGCTCCATGAAATTCAAGGTGTGTTCAGCTGTTGCTCCAAGTCCAGAGAATGAGCTATAAACCTGTCTGTGGCCCTTCGGTGTTGTGAGACACGCTCTGCATTTGTGCGCGCAGGACCCAGTGAAGGAAGGCGAGGCCAAGATAAAGGCAGAGTACGCCCAGCTGGTGGAGGACATGCAGAACGCCTTCCGTACGCTGGAGGAGTAGGCGTCCGCTGCGACCGCCCGTCCACTTTCCATCTCTTGACCACCCTCCACTGCGGAATCACATTCCACCTCTGCGTGCTCCCAGACCCTGTGTTCGCCCTCCCGTGCTCCTTTGCGAGTGACCGTGTGTGTTTTTTGTTTCATGTGGAGGGAAAAGAGAAAGATGTACTGTATTCATTTGACTTTATTTTTGTGGCTGGACCGAGCTGTACTCTGGATCCTCTGCATGGTCACATATCGTGTGTGTGTGTGTTTGTGTGTGTGTGTGTGTGTGTGAGAGTTAAGTGTGTGTGACAGGCAGATCTCATCTCCCCATTTCTTCCTCTCTCTGTTTACATGATTAGTGTGTGTAGCTGTATTGCTCTTCCTAAAGAGGATCGTTGAGTTGATGTATTGTAATTCACAGACCATCTGTACAGAAGAGTATTGAATATAAATTTAATAAGATCAGTCTATTTATTGCCAGCATTTTGATGTAGAGGCTTTCCTTTTTGTTTTAATGGTTGTGTTTCACGCTGTGTAGTCATGTACTTTGCTGTGTGAATGTGTCGGAGTCAGACTCCGATGCTCTGCTGTCAAACTGTTTCATCATGATACTCCCAAAGAATTAAAACATGGGGAAAAAATAACAAAGGCCTGTGTGATGTGTGTAGATCTAATAGTTTCTAAACATGCTGTTTGTGCTGCCCAACTGGTCTCTCTGCATTTCACAGACAGGCTGGAATTTGCAGCCTTTCGGATGCACAGTTCAGAACGTCAGGTTCTTTCAAAGTAAATTTGAAGCTGAATTTAGTGCTTGTAATTTACAAATGTTATTTTCAAACAATCCAGCTTTAGTTATTTCATTTTTATTTCTTTATTTCTACATCACTGCATTACATGATGGGGGGAGAAAATCTTCTTTCAACCCATTTTGGAGCACATTGTGGCTGAAACCATTTGGTAAACTTTTCAAATGTAAAATGCTCTTATATTTGAATCGATTGAGGTTACACGATTGTAAACTTAAGAGGAGAGAAGTCCGGTTTGAGCCTTTAAATAGCTGCAGGAAAGGTCAATGAGCGTCATCCAAAAGGCGACAACTCCCACAAACAACCGATTCAAACGCACCTGCAACATTAAGGCGGCGGACAGGGCGTTCAACGCATCAGCAGAGATCCACAGCAACGCGGGAACAACTTAAAAAGGATCCGTTTTCGGCCGTTAAATCTCGGTCAGGTTTGACTAAACAGAAACCCTGGGTCCGGTGCGTGCCAGGTAGGTGACTGACGGCACAATTTTGTGTCGGAATACCCGCATAATGAGATGGCAAGATTAATAACGTCTGTGCGTAAAAGCAGCTTTACGTGATGGCAGCGCGGAGCTTTATCTAATGATGACTTGACTTGGTTTTGTTGGAAGTTAACAAAAACCGGTACACTACTTTATGAACGCAGATATGATCATTTACTGTCACGTTACAGGTTAAAAGTTAGGTTCCAGGTTTCGGTCGATGATCGCACATCCAAAGTAAAGCGCTCCTGTCAAACTGGTTCTGCAGCAGTGATACTACCTTCCGTTTTGGTGCTTCTTTTCATGCCCGATTGAAGACACAGTGCAAGTGTTAAGCTTTCTCTTAAAATGTAACTTTTTAGAGCAAGATTGTATGGACTCTTGCCCCCTCATATAGCCTACCCAAGATCCCAAGCTTTGCAAAAATTTGGAAAAAGTAGAATTTTCCTTAATTAGCTTCACAACCTTGTCTTATAATTAGAGGACCAACATTTTTACAGGATGCGTAAGAAGCTTTTCAAGCAGAATAAGAAGCTAATTTTCTGACAGTTTGCAGAAGTGTAGTTTCAGGATAATTCAGCCACATTTATGTGTGGCATGCAGAACAGTACATTCTTACAGTTGTGGGGGATAAGCAGGGGCTTATCCCAGACTTCTAATAAAATGTTTGTTGTGCATTTTGTCCAGATGTAGAGAAGTTGTGTCCTTATTAAAATTTATTTACTTCACGGTCCAAGAAAAGACCCCAAACAGGTGGTCTGCATGTCTCTGCTTTACATTTGTAGAAATCCTTATTTTTGACACATGATTCTAGTATTCTAATTCTTTTTTTCTCAAAGAGATCATGGACTCTCCATCTCATAGTAGATTATGTTTATGTCTCAGACCTCCAGTGGAGGAGATGGACCAGCTATCCAACCAGTCAGTGGGGAACGATGACATAACAGATGAAACGGCCTCTCTGGTGGACATCGGCTGGAGCTCTGATGAAGATGTAAGCACAAAAGAGACTAAAAGCTAAACCCCCTACTTTGTCAGTAAATGTACATCAGCTTCAACAATCAGAGATTGGCACGTATGACATTTAAAGAGTATCCTTTGCACAATTCTCTCCAGTCACAAAGCTCCAATGTAGTATGAATCAAACCAATATGGAAAATCTTTCACTGTCCTCCTGAGGTTTAAATTACTTGTGCCCAGAGTCGTGCTGATGTTTATCTGCAAAGCCCAAAAGGTAGAAAATGCTATTTAGCATTGGCTCAAACTTACCGCAGATGGTTTTCAAGTTTTTTTTTTTTTCTCTCAAACTCCTTTTTTGAATGCCATCATTCCAAACAAGTAGCAATATCCACCTTATCAAATATTTTCACGTCTCTTCTGTCAGAGCTCTGATACTCAGGGACAGTGTCTGGCAGCGCCTCAAGCTCCCATACAGAACTACAAACAGAGGCTAGAAGAGTTTAAGAAGCTATTCAAGGAAGTGCCTGAATCTGAGAGACTACTAGTGGGTAAGTATTTAAAGCAGCCTCTCACGGCGACAAATAAAATGTAGGTGACTTTGGCCACTTTCCCACTGAGAACATGCTCGCTTTTATTTAGAGTGGGTAAGCGCTCAATTTTAAACTATGTATTCACAGTAACCTCTCAAACTCTTTAATGTGGAATATATGAGTTGTTTCATAGGGAAATATTTCATTTCAAGCAGAAGACTGTTTTTTCTCATCAGATAGGTTGGGTTCTGGAATAACTACCATCATATTGTTTAAACTAAGATTTGAATTATAATGGATACATGCCAGTATAATTGCTTGTTTGTATTTATGATAATTACCCCGAACTGTATTTAAACTCACTGTTTTAATTATTCACGGTTCAGTGTCTGAAAATTAGATTAATACTACGTGCCCTAACAGTTGAAAAAACGATGTTTAATGGCTCTTAATGAGGCTCTGTGTTCTCCACAGATTATCCGTGTGCCCTTCAGCGAGACATACTCCTCCAGGGTCGCCTCTACCTCTCTGAGAACTGGGTGTGTTTCTACAGCAATGTGTTTCGAGGCACAAAGGTAATGAGACTTCCTAGAAGTACACTGTATGAGCGAGGCGGTACACACAGCAACACGTACAGGCAAAACATGGACCAGAATACTACACGAGAATACCTTATCACAGTTTTAATGTGTAATTATTGTACATAATCTGCAAAATACAGATGCAAAACAACACCCAAGATGTACTTGATAACCAGATTGTAATACAAATAGCACTAATTTAGTAGATACATCAAAATTCCCTTTGGATCCTCAAATATTCACTGTGCTTTTAAATAAACACAATTTACCTTCATCTTTCAGATCACTTTGAGTTTTAAAGATATCGTGACCATGTCCAGAGAGAAAACTGCTCGACTCATTCCAAATGCAATCCAGATCTGCACAAGCACTGAAAAGGTACTGCGGTTGGAAAGGAGTTCCTAGGAATGTTGTTCACATTTAGCAGATACACAAATGTGCTGTATACATCATTTTGTTTTTGTTTTTTTCACCCTCAGTTCTTCTTCACTTCCTTCTCAGCAAGAGAGAAAAGCTATCAGGGTGTTTTTCGCATGTGGCAAAACACACTGATGGACAAGGTAGGCCTCTAAGTAACTCTACATTTCTACAACACCAACACTCATGAGCGACATGTTCCCACTTTGTGTTAGACTAACAACTTCTCCAAAATAGTTTTATCAGTAATCTTTTTGCTTCATGTCCTTTTCCACACATGTCATAGTAGAAACCTTCTGCCACACTTCTTAAAATAAATGACAAAAGGCTCTAGGCATTTCTGTTGTCTGGTATCGTGAAGGCCTAGCCCTAATCCTTCCAAAACACCAGTGTTATGAAGCACTTATCTGAAAGGTTCAGAGTACATTTCATACTGCCTGAGTCACAGATTTAAGCCGAATGGTGCTCTTCCACTTCTGGCACGAAGGGCAAAGATCTGCACACAGCTGCAGGCTTTGCTCATAAGTCCAACAAACACAAACATTTGTTTGCTCTTCTACAACCTGAGGTCATTTGTTTGGGGGATTTATCCACATTGGCTGTCTGGTATGTAACTATAAATACATCCATTCTCAATTTCACCCTTTACAGTGTCTTTTTGTTTAGTTTTTTTGTACAGGAAGAAAGGCATGTAATGTGTCCTCAAATGTATGAGATGTTGGTGTATTTGCAAAGGTGAGATGAAAATATTTTTAAAAGCTTGTGTAAAATTGTTGAAATCTTGTGGAAAAACTTGGTTTTCATGAAGAAGCAGAAGCACTTGAGTTGTGCACTTTGTCTTTTAATAGTTATTCAACAAAAGCCCGTAGCAAAAAACTAAATGTTGGATAGCATCCCACTTCTGCGGTTTAGCCATGGACAACTGGTACTCATTCTTATTTTAGGCACAACTTTGAGTCATGGATTGAACTAGTTGGGACAACCCATTGTTTTGCTTTTGAAAATTGACCGAATAGGCCAGGCTAAGTGCTGAAGTTGAGTTTGTAATTACATTTTTTAATTAATTAAATGAATAGTGCTCAGTTTAATTGAATTAGTTCCTGTAGGTGTGAATTAGCACAGCAGTGATGGGACGGTTGCAGAGTTTTTTGAGTTGTGTGTTACCTTTGGTAGCTATATTTGCTTTAGTGCTCAGACAATTTTTCTTATCTCTTTGCAAATGCAGTTTCAATGGCTATCTTTGAAGATATGTAAAATCAAGGGACATAAAACAGTTGGTGTAGTTTCTTTCTGTCAATCCCTGGTAAATTATGATCAGGAATAATGGAGCTACATGCTACACAGCTGCTTAAAAAAGAATCACAGAAAATCCCCCCCCCCGCTTTTTTTTGTGTTGCTCAAGTCTGTTGCGAAAGAAACTGCCATAAAGGGGGGAACCAAACGCAGCACGTTTCCCTCAGCTGTCGTAATGATGATGAAACGAGAGCCAGGTTGGACTTTTTACTCTTTAATTGGATACCTTGACTTTTCTTTTTTTTTTAGTACAGACACCATAGCAGCCCTCCCACGGGGGGGAGGGGAGGAGGGGGGAGTAGGCCTGTTGATCTGGGAGACACACACCTGTGTACAAAAACACCAGAGTTCGTTGACCTATGCAGGTGTGGCCACGAGGGCTGAACTACATCTACGAGCTAACCGCCAGCCAACCGCAGGCAGCTCTCCCTCCGCGCGCCGCCCGGTGACCAAACCGTCCGCGAGGTCGCACGAAAACGGTCGCTAAACGATTAATACGTCGAGCTTCTGTTAGTTTTGTTTTTTTTTAAGTGAATTTTCGTGGAAATACTGGGTGGCACACGAGCTTTCTCAGATTAAGGACTTCCTGAATGCGCGCAGAGCACAGGTTCCGTGTCACCGTCGGGCGGCCGGCGGAGGCTCACAGCTGCGGGAGCTTGACCGCTGGCAGGTCAGTGGGGTTCGAACTTTCTGCAGGTTCTGAGTATTGTCGCTAGAACCCGGTTTCGATGTCATTTATTTGGAGAGAAAAGAAGACAAGAATTTCCATATCAACTAACAGATCTATTTTAGGGAATACCTTTCTCTATTCACTTGCATACTTTTTAAAATATTTGTTAAGCCTATACATTCAGTGTTCTTCTACTCTCGGTGCCCTCTGCTACTCCTTTTTGGAAGCCAAGGGTTAACTCTGACATGTAAGATGAGGGGCAGAACGGTTGACAATAAGGCTGACAGGTTGGAGATAAGATTGTAAACCACACTGCAGAGGTCAGGCGTTCCCAGGCTACCTGCTCCTGCTTCAGATTTGTTGTGTGCACTAAAGGGGGAATTTTTGAGCAAGCTTTGCTTCTGCCGTTTCCCTGATCGCGTTGTGTCATCCTCTTCCCCAGCCTCTGACAAGCTTGGAGTTGTGGCAGATGGTTAAACAGCATTACGGGAATGATCTCGGCCTGAGCCATGAAGAGATGGAGAGCTTACAGGTACCAGCAGAATCGAGCATCCAGGGCAGGTGAGGTTTGAATTTCTTTCCCCTCTCGCTTGCACACTCGCACACACTCGCACTTGCAACCACAAAAACCTAAACCCTAAGATATTTATCTGCAGCCTGCCACAAAAGCCTGGTGGAGATGATGGCAACAGGAGGCTGGAACGCCCCCACAGTCTTCGCCTCCCCGGGATGGAGCAGGGGCCGTTGGAGAGCTCAACACCTCAAGGGGAGGAGCTGCCCTCCCCCATCGTCTCCCAGAGCACTACCAACACGGTATCCAAGGCAGTTTTTTTGTTGTTTTTTTTTCTTCTTTCTGACGCAGTGTGACCTTTTGTGTGTTTAGATTCTTTTCTAACAGCAGTTGTTTTTTTTTGCTCCCGTCTTGTGCAGGATGATTCCCGCAACACGCCGTCTCAGCAGCGTAATCCCGTTCAAACCCCTGACCGGCAGGCCGTAGAGAGGCAGTCCAAACGCTCCTCCAACTCTCTGGACCTCAACGCAAACGAGAACATGTCTGAGCAAAGCGGCTCGGAAAGCATCGAAGAAGGTGGCAGACTCAATCGGACGCTTAAACTGACTTAAAGGGGGGGAAAAAATCTTTTTTTCTTTTATTGAATATTCTTGTATATTTGAACTCACCAGTGGAAGAGAAAATCAGCCAGCCCCAGGTGTCAGGCCGGCTGTATCTCAACAAGGTTTTCCACATGAGTGCAAGCAAAATGTTTGAGCTGCTCTTCACCGACTCGGGCTTCGCTCACAGGTTCATGAACATCCGCAAGATAACAAGTAAGGCCTTAATTCTCCTTCTTTCTTCATGTTTAACTAATCTTCTCTAAAGCGTTTTAGTCCACTCACTTATTCTTGCTTTTCACACTTTTAGAGGCCAACTTTTCTCCTTGGCAAAAGGATCCCTCTGGTAACATGAAGCGGACTCTGAGCTACGTTATAACCATCAGCAACCCTCTGATTGGGAAGTCCTCGGCTGCTACCGAGTCCCAGGTACATTCACTTAAGCAGCACGCTTATTTTACGCCTCGTTGAATGCATAAAACCGTCTTTTGGCTGCTGATCATTTGAGCTTGATTGTCTCTCAGATGCTGCACAGAGACTCCAAAGATGGCCAGTATTACCTGGTTGACTCGGAGGTGTACACTCATGACGTTCCCTATCACGACTACTTCTACACACACAACCGGTACTACATCATGAGCAACTCAAAGAGGAAGTGTCGACTCAGGTGAATGTACAACCTTTATCAGTGCATCAGTCAGCTCTGGGTCTGTGTGAGCTGAACATTTTTTTTTTTTTTGGTGCTGGCAGGGTGTACTCTGATGTCAAGTACAGGAAGCAGCCGTGGGCCTTCGTCAAGTCCTTCATTACCAAAAACTCCTGGAGTGGCATTGAAGATTATTTCAGACAGCTGGGTGAGTTGAATGTCTCATCCAGAGGCTGCAGCTCCCTTTTTTCTTATTTAACATTTTTTAAAATCTGAGTCTTGGATTAATTTTATCCTTGTGACATGAACATATCCTCTAACACACATCAAACCCCACAGCAGCAGCAGGTTTGTATTACTGCTGTGTTGGCAAGAGGGAGAAATAGAATACTAAAGGAAACATGACCATCCGTTTGTGATGCACAAAGCTGGAGATTGAAACACTGATTTTTTTTATATATTTTTTATTTTTTTTATATACATCATAAAAATTTTTTAAGGACACTCTTGTTTTCAGATGCTCGCATTCCATCCAACGCTGGCTCTGGAAAAACTTGCATATTAGAAGAGTCCAAATCATTCTGAAATACAAAGTCCGGATGTTTTGCCCAAAGCTTTTTATTGGGCTAAAGCTGACCCCCTTTCATTACTTCCATCAGTTTCATCACTTGAAACTGTTTCTACACAAACACCGGAGCTTTTGTGGTCCCTGGACATATTACATCAATGCTTGCAGAAGTGGGTTTCTTAGTATGACTTTTTTAAACAGAACAGCTTGTCTTCCATTTCCATAACCAGAGGAAAACGCACCGGCTTGCTTCTCTATCCTTGCTTCTCCATCCTGCCTGTGTTGGTCTGTTGTGTTTTCCAAATAAAACAAGGGACTCTTTCCCAGCTGACATTCAAATAATAAGAACCCGGAGAAACTTTTTGTTTGTTTGTTTTTTTTACTAGGAGAAGTGTCTCTGGCCCCATCTACTGCTTTTATGTGAGCAGTATTGAGCTATTTGATTATGTTATTATGCAAATACAGAATCAGAATTGCTAGAGGAGGAGGCTGAGCTCAACCAGGCTGGAGGAGAGCTGGGGAAGATGGCTGGGCTGCGGAGGAGGCGGCGAACGTACAGCCGCACGGTGTCGGATAAGCCCAGCATCCAGTACGGCCCAGATCCTGCTAAACATGGAGAAGGCCACACGGGTACTGCTAGCTTTGATCGGTTTGATGCATCACTATAACCCCATTTGCTGTATTTGGAACATTTGTTAAGAATTTAAAACGCATAAATTATGTATCTGTTTTGAATACTGAAAAATAACTGATGTATTTGTGTTTGTCTCAGTTTCTCCAGTTCAGTCCAATTCTTTAAAGCTGTCATAGCTGCCAAAGTATTAACGATATGTGCAGAGTCACTGTCTTTTTGGCTTTGACAAACTCTGAAAATTACAACAATGATATCTCAGGCCATTGCACAAAAGGGACTGAACGTTATTAACGGCACACGTTGCAGGGCTCACACATATCAGTTACAGTCCTGGTTTTGTTTTCAATCATTCTGCATGTTTTAAAAAAATCTGTAATGTATTTATATCCTCTACTGGGTTCCAGGCCCCGCTGATATGACGGGCTCCCAGGGATGGAGCACCACGACGATAATAGCTGGCATGAGTGTGATGTAAGTTTCCTCTTCATATAGGTGGTCAATGTTTGAATTTTGCACTTCAGCCGTAAGTTCAAACTTCTTCTTTCAGTTTGATGATCCTGACGGTTCTGAATCTGGGATTGTTCTTTAAACTGTGGGCCATGGAGGACGTGGCCCACCGCATGTACCTGACCACAAAGCACCGGCTGAGGGAGAGAAGCGAGGCAAGGTGGGAAAAGTTCCCGCGGTCGCTTTATAGCCTGCCATTCGCCCGGAATTGTTCACAGGACATCCAGGAGCTGATGGAATCATTTCAGAAGCAGAGGTCTTAGTGTTGGATGGGGAGGGGTTTGGATTATCAGAGAGCTCACGCTGTAACTCTGTGTAGATTTGTCTGTGATGCAGTGAGGCATCGGCTTTCGTTCACTCTGGTGTTTGTTGTGAGTATCCCTCTTATTGTGTACATGTGAAGAATTTTCCTCATGTCCTCTGACAGCTTAGCAAGTGAATATGGTCCCAAGCGGGCAGCAGCGTTCGGGACAAACGAGGATATGCACCTGTTGAAAGCTGTTCTGCAGGACTCCATTAACCTTTTAGAGCAGGTAGGTGGTTTGTTCTGTCTGTCCTCAGTTTTAGGCCCGGACACGATGTGACACTGCAGCTGGTGTCGTCATGAAATATTATATTTCACAGATATGCTTTCAGCAATTGGTTTGCAAACATGATTTGATTGACTGAAGCTGGACATAAATGCATGTCTGCATCATTTGTAAAATGTGTAGCTGGTGCTTCTGTGGCATGATCGGCTGTTGTTTCTTTGCAGCTTCGCAGCTCTCTGGTGGTGCTCCAGCAGAACTTTGCTTCAGCCAATCGAACAGCAGTACCAAACTGATGTGTCCACTGAGAGGCCTGTGGAGGCCTCTCCCCGGCCCCGTGGAGAGACAACTCCTCTGAGGAATTCCCGGGTATCCACAGGATGTTGCCACGCAGGCATTCCCAAACGTGCCATATGTAGCCAGGGACACGCATCAGGTGCACATCAGGATGTTTTTCAAGCTGTTTACTGACTCTTGGGAGAATGAGTACGTCAGATGCAGGTGGAGCAACAGTTTTTAAAATGCTGTTGGTGACATCTTCTCATAAAAACATTTTAATGCATTGTGCGACATACAATAAAGAACTGTAAATACTGAAGTTTGGAAGCTAAAAATATTTAAAGTAATATTTTTTATTATTATTTTAATTATTGCACAAGTCTTTCAAGTGAGACTGTTTTTTTTTATGACAATAAAAACTGCTCAAACAGATTCAAACTTGGAAATTATGCTTCATCACTATTTTATGATTTTTACATAAATTTCGGTACACAAATGCTGCTAAAGGTGTCTTTGTCAGAAACCTTGTTTGATTTCTATTTCTGTGCTAACATTTTGCTCAGCTTTGACATGTGTGATCCACATCAGTAGTGTATAATTTAGGGTACTTTAACGTTTGTGTCAGAGGTGAAGGGTGGCTGGGAACTGTCCTTGTACTGTAAAGTCAACACTAGATGCAGGTTTCATTTGATTTTCAAGTTTAACAGGGCTTAAGTCTTTTATTTTTCTTTAGTTGGTGATGCACACCTATGAAGAGTCTGGTTTCATGTTTACACAGAGCTGCAATGTGTCATGTTAGACTATGCACATCTTTTATCCTGTACAAACATCAGTTGACCCCCTTTTGTTTTTTAATGGCCACATTCTGAAGCAATTTTTAATAAACTTTTTTCTCACTTGATATCTTAAAATGTTTTTAATGCTCTGTTTTCTTAATATTTCTTTCTCTTGGTTTATCCCTTTATGAGAACCGGAAACTCATTTAAATCATACACAGTGCCTGTATTTATAGATTGAGCAGCTTGTAAGTCGAACGCGATGCTGTTTAGGCAACAATTAATTTAGTTTTAGGCCGTTCAGACAGCTCTCTGCTACTGGACAAAGATTTTGTGAGGCAAAAGCCAAATGCATTTCCTCTCCTTTGTCACATGTGAAACCCGACACACCAGAGTGTCTTTAATTATTGACCAGTGCCTCCTCTGTTCAGCCCTGGAGGAAATATTGTCCTCAAAGCTTCTATGAGAACCAGTTCAAAGAGACCAACAGTATCCAATTTTTCCTTTAGCATTATAAAACATGACCTAATTAGATTCAGCACAATTTAAAACAAGTGTGGACACAGCAGTTCAAATAACCAAATTATGTATATTTAACCACATTGCAGGAGTTCCTAACACCAATTGAACAGGACAACAGACAGTAGACCCTTAATTGTCTGAAGATTATTTGTGAATGGACCTGAATTTCTTACCATTTGTGTTATGTTGCAATGTATGTGCACTTTCCACAAAAAGCATATTCGACCATATGACTTAATGCTCTTCAAACCCTAATAGTGGAGCCCCGTTTGTTTCCCTCCATCAGCCCTCCTGCCTACAGGAGAGCAGCGCGTGAGCCTGTGGGAGGACGCCCCACCTGGGCGGGGTGACTCTTCCTCTTTGACGTCAAACGTGAAACCGTTTGGTCCAGAACGGCGGCAGAACCACGGAACTAAGCTCCAAACCTAACCGGAGCCTGCAAACGGAGCTCTCAGTGGTTTCACACGGGAGCCCGGCCGTCAGCTCCAGCTGTACCCGCCATTCAGAGACGACTTTAGCGGCTCCTCGGCCGTCACGTAGCGGGTAGCGACACCGGATACGGCCGCTGCTGTCCGAAGCTGGACTTCCGTCGGGCAGCCCGCGAAAGGGGGCAGCCTCTCGGCCGACGTTTGGCTGTCATGGAAACATCAGGATGTAGAAGCTTAGCGTTCAGGTATGTGAAGGCTGCTTTGGCCGCTGAAGGAACCCGGCAGCGCGGGTCGACCTGCCCGTCTCAGGCTCACAGGAGGAGGCGAGTTCCACCGACGCCTGAGTACCCGTGAACGCCTCTCAGAGACAGGCCGACACAGCAAAAAGTCATAGTCTTAGTTTCCAACAAAGTTTGTGTTTATCTGATTGTTTTGAGTTTGAGTTTGAATCAATTCAAAATACAGACTACGTCCAGTTAAGTGAAAGCCCTGTAGATGAATGGGGCATTTAGGATCATTTAACAGCCAAGCATTAATCGTTTTATATGAACGATTAATGCTGGCTCCATAAATGCAAGAATCAGTTGGAGAATTATTTCACAGAAGTAACTTCCTAAAACTCCTAGGATTGTATTCTCGTTTGCATAATATTTGGGAAGAAAGCAATTAAAGTCTACCTGTGCTTCAGATTAATCACAACAAGGGTAAAGCAGCTTTTTGCCTGCTGCCCAAATAACTGAAAAGCTGCTGAATTTTCAGAGGTTTAGAGCCATATCGCAGCCTGTGATCTTTGTCCAACCTGTACATAAACTCAAAGAACTGCAGCCGTCTTGCTGGTAAGGCATTTTCCTTTTATAAAAATGTCTTGTACCATTAGAGGTCCTGCACACATGTGACAGAAACTGCTGAGCACCACAGTGGCAGTATGAATAATGGCTGCAGAGCTTATTTTTCCCTTTTTTCCCCATCAGGGAGCAGATGTTGCCATCTGGTGCCACCACACACTCATTAATCAGTGCTTTAACCTGATTTGCCTTATGTTACGGCCTATTCAGCCTGTCAATTCTCACAGCTGAGATGCTGCTGAACTCTGTTGACCTTGACATCCTTCCTAATATGTTAGTGACCCAATGTGCCGGGCAGCTCACCAGACTCGGCTGAAGGATTAAAAAGTGCTCCATTCGGAGGTCTTTGGGGTGACATCGAGGTGGCTGTTATGACTGCCGACGACACCTCTGCCTGAACCTCTCTGCACAAAAAATGAGCCAGCGAGCCGCGGTGGTGGGAGGGCCGCCATGCTGTAAATCATCAAAGCACGACAGCCTGTGGCAGATGTGTGGGAAGCATTCAGATGGGGTTGGGTCAAATGAGCAGGATCTGCCTCACAGCGTTGCGCGGTAAAATTCAGCTTGGACCCGCTCCATTCCCTAAAACACATGCAAATGGGTGATAATCTGCTGCGTGCAAAGGTCGTTTCAGCAAATTGGGCTAACAGGAGAGTTTTCACTTTTTGTGTTTGACTCCTCGTGGCTAATCTGCCCCTGCCTGCCCCAAATGTCATTTTCATCTGTAAATCTGACACTCTCCCAAGTTTTTTATTAATTTAATACACACATGTCTGACAGGTTGCGGCACTCTACGTCATGAAGAAGCGAGCCAGCAAAGTTCTGAAGGAGGACGAGGAGGAAGGCCTGTGCTGCTGCGAGTACGTGAACCGCCACGGAGAGCGCAGCCACGTCACAGCCTGCTGCTGCGACTGTGAGGACCTGGATGATGCCTGTGACAGGTAAGAGGAGCACCTTGGAGTGACTTCCCTTGACTGGGGATAAATACAACTGAAATGAGTTGGATTGGATTTAATGGTTTGCTGTGTAAAGTCTTCTCGCAGCAAAGGGGTTAAAGTTCTGGATCCATGTGGGAGAATGCTGTCTGATCCTCCCTGAACCAGCCTTTTCCTCTGGATTATAACGCTGCCCCCTCAGGCTCGTGCAGTTCAGACCACAGATGACCTGCTTTCCTTACTCTGATCGCTGTTGACTTCTCTGACTCGATCAACTTTTTTCCGTTCATCCAGAGTTCACTCATTTTGATCCCTTGAAAATTTCTTATCCGATTTTAATGTGTTAGCTTTATTACAATGCAAAAAATTAACTATATTCCCAGCATTTAAGGTCATCTGACCAGTATAAAAAATCCTATTGTTTGCATTCTATGAAAACATTTTTTTTTCAAAGACTTTTACTTGTTGGCACTGGAGCACAACTGCTGTTAATAGCCCTCATGAGGGCAGAGCGGTGTAGACATTACTAAGTTATACGCAGTAACTCCATTTGTGTTATGACTGAGGTGACATGATGAAATGTGACAGAAAGTGTGTATGGGTTTAATGTCTAAAGGATGCTCTCTGCTCACCCAGGTTTCTGAAGAGGGAGCCTCAGAGACCTGAATCCCTGTCACAAGTCGCCGCAGTGGTCTCAGACCGGGTCCGTCTGCCCTGGTTGTGGGGCGGAGCCCAAAAGGTGGACCTGTCCATCACCCCTCCTCTCATTCTCCTCCCTGCCCTGCTGCACCTCGCCGCTCTCCATTTCCTGCTGGGCGTTGTGGTGCTGACGGCTCTTCCTGGTTTGGTGCTGTGGTACTACTACTTCACCCACCGCAAGAAGGGACGGACGCTCTTCTTCCTCAGCCTGGCCCTCTTCTCCATGGCTTACATGTACTACTTGTTCGTCACGGAGGTGCTGCCCCGCGGAGAGGTGGGTCTGCTGGAGCTGGCGGCCGTAACTGTAGGCGTCGTGCTCACCTTGGCGGCGCTCGTCCTCACCAAGAGAGATCCCGGCGTCGTTCGGCCCAACAAAGAGGCCGTCCACAGCACGGTGACATATTACGGCCCCATGGCCGAGAGAGACCCCTCCTTCAGCAGGGAGAGTCAGAATGTGACCATGACAGTGGCCAGCCGCACAAAAGATGGGACGGGTCCGGTGGGGCAGGACGGGAGGGAGCAGAAGGAAAGCAGCCGGAAGAACTGGTGCCCCACCTGCGGGGTGGCGCGTCCTCCAAGGGCAGGACACTGTCGGATATGCGGCGTCTGCGTGCTGCGTCTGGACCACCACTGTGTCTGGTGGGTTCATCAATCAGGCTGCTTCTTTCTTTTTGTCTCACCCACCAACAGTGGGTTTTTCCTGGTTTTATCTTCAAAGCAAAGTTTTAAAATAATTTTTCTTACTAAAATCTTTTAGTTGCTATTCTTTTTTTTTTTTATAAAAAAAAAGGTTAAAAGCTTAAATGTTGGTACTGTTGTCTCTATGCGTGGCCTGCTTGTGCTGGGCTAGGATAAACAGCTGCGTGGGGCAGGCCAATCACCGCAGCTTCTTGCTCACGCTGGTCTTCTTCCTGATGACGTCCCTGTACGGGATCAGCCTCGTCTTGCAGAGTGTGTGTCCGCAGCAATACGTCCTCACTGCCTTACTCTACTGCCCAGGAGTCTACGACCAGTACAGGTACCCAGTGCCTTTTTCAAAAAAATTTTTTACTTCTGCTACCCTCTTACCTCAATGAGTTGTAGAGAATTTGTTAACCCCGTGCCATCAATATGCCAAAAAGAAAAAGAGATGTTGGCAAAGTTAGTCCACATTAAAAAAAAAAAATTCAAAGCCACAAACCTTTTAAAGTACACTTACACTTTGTTTTTGCACAGTTGGAAAAAGTATGATTAAAAAGGACTGTTTGTTATCTGCATTACAATTTTTGCATGCTTGATAAGTGTTGTTTGATGGATACAGAACTGCTGCTACCTGAAATGGTCATGGCTTTTGCTTGAACAGCACTTGGAGGGATGAATGACTGTTTGATGTGTTACATTATCAGTCACAGGATTTTTTTGGAGTCAGTTTTTTCTTCTGAAAATCGTATGTGGTGTTTAAAAGGACCTGCGTCCTGTAGAGAAATCATCTGCCCCGTGTTAATATGGAGCGCCTTTCTCCTGTGATCTCCAGCTCTGCTCTGTGCTTCACCTGTGCGTGGTACAGCAGTATCGTGACCATCGGGCTGCTCCACCTTCTCATCGTCCAAGTCGTCAACATCAGCTACAATGTGACGGAGCGCGAGGCCCGAGCAGCCCTGAGAGAGAAAACTGCTCGCAGCGCCTGCTGGGGACTCGTTGTGGACACTGGCATTTACTCTCAAGGCTTTCGGGGCAACTGGTCTGAGTTTGTGACCATGGGGGACAAACTGAACCCCCCCTCTCCCACAGACCTGGTGTGAGTGTGCTACAGTCATGGCTGCTGTTCCACTGCTGTCCACTGGATGGCAGCATGGTCGTTTCTCTCGCATTCCAATCACTTGGGATTCTGGAGGCAAAACTGCCTGAAGTGCTATCAGCGCAGCTTTAAGGAGCAACTGCAGCCCCACAGTTGCACCAACTTTGACTCTTTTGCAGTATGAACTTCAGACCAGAATAACAAAGATTCGCTGCCATTAGCGTGACTGACAGCTGGCATCTCATCCAAGCAGCTGGATCCACCCACCACTTAAATTGATACGCCACCACTGCTGCCTCCTTCTCACCAGTCATATCCAAACATTAGCCTTTCCTTTCCTAAATTCACGCCGTTGAAACTTGTTTGTGCCTTGGTGGAAGATGGAAAAAAAAGAACATGAGTGAAACCAAAGTGCTGTCTGGTTAGTCCTTGAAGGAACATTTGATTTGGTCTTCGTTAACTTTGTGAACTGTGTCAGGTATTTATCACAGAACAATTAAACATTTCAGCATACAGCTAATTAAAGTATGGACAGAATCCATCTCTTTAACAGATTCAAAGATTATTTAATTGAAGTCTGTAAAACAGACTTCACATGAAACATGTGATATGAACTTAGAAAATCGTCTTTCACTGTCACCACATCTTTGCCATGACCAGGATTCACCATTTTCCTCTAATAGGAATATCTGTCCAGCTATGTCCTTCTGTGTTTTGTATGTACTGATTCAAAATTATTTTTGTTGAATTAAACTTATCATTTCTTCTGTGAGTAATAATGAGATATTTGTTGTTGCATGTCTGGATATGAAGTTTGCTCCCTTTGCTGACTGTTTTCTTTACAGTACATGGGAGCAGAAGTCAGGCAGAACCTCTGCCACTTTCCGGCTCAGCTTCTCCCGCCGCCCGTCCCTCTCCCTCTCCCTGCGCAGCACACATGGAAGCTGCCTCCAGGCCAGCAAACATCTTTGTACCACCCGTCTGAAAAGCAACAGATGGAAGGACAGATGGGAACAAAGCAACTGAGCAATAACAGGCAGGATTATAGGGATCTCTAGCTTGACAACACCTTATTAGTTTTCATGTGTTATTTGGATCTTGTTGACAGTGGCAGCTGAAACGCCAGCGGGAATTCACCTGTAGCCTGTGGTCATTTCACAGACCTGAGGTCTAAAAACATTTTGTGGCATTGACAGGGAAGTGATACGGAAGCCAAAATGGAAGCATTAGGTACCTCTAACATATTACAACAACTTTTCATACCATTTTTACCAGGCAATTTTGGAGACACACAATTGAGACAAATGTGTCTTTGAACCCTAATATTTATCTAGAGTCAAAGAATGTTTTTGGGGAACAAAATGGTTGGTTAGTATGAGAGAATCTTACTAATAATCCCATGATATTCTGACTGATATTTCATGAGAAAAGTCGATGACACCCAGATTTTGTCATCTTTCTTCCACTTGGTGACAATATTAGAACTTTACCAGTGCTCCATCCAAAGAAGGCACGGGCTGCTGTGACGGGAATGGAAAAAAATGGACCATTTTGTGCTGTTGGTCTTGGGAAGAAGTGAACTTTTCATAGAAAAGTCCTAGAATAAAGTTATTAATTGTCTTAAAGGAATTCAAGACATTGTTGAAATGGCAAAAATTGAGCTAATGTTTCATTATACCGTCAAATTCAATACAACAGCTGTCTCTGGGTCTTATTACTTCAATATTCATTCAGCCATACAGTGACCATATGGGAAAGTCAGCGGTAGCAGACCTGTTATTATGCTCCACAGCCAGCCCCTGACGCTCCCAATCCACCAGCCTCTCTTGGGTCACATGGTGCAGCAAGGCGAGCAGAAACTTCCTCAGAGTGCGTCTGCGATAAAAACGCTCAGCTCGCTCCTGCTGAATCATCCACATGTCTCTGAGCTGAAACAGTGCAGTTACCATCAGATAAGGATGCAGGGAAAATGGCCATTGGTAAGATGTGCTTTTAGTAAATAATAAATACATAAAAGATTGAAAAACAGCATCCAACCATAGCTTTAACCATACATTCAGTTAGTCTGTCTGTTCAAATGGCCTAAACATTATTTTTCCAGATTGGGCAACTGATAACTCGACTGAGGGCATACAGAGGGGATACACAGGGGGTCGATTTGACGAAGGCTGTGCTAAGCAGTTTCTGTTGAATTGTGTAGGCTTTTTTTTCATGTTTTTTTTTGTGTGCATGTATGCGTGTGCGCAGGCTAATACATACACGCCCCCAGCAGTTTAAGCTTCTCCGGAGCAAAAAATGCTGGTATAGTTGGTCAGCTAAAGCCTCTTTCTCATAAAGGGACTCTCTTGCTGACTGCTGCCATCTCAGTACGCACCGTCTCAGGAGGAAGAGATTGTGATGATTCTCGGCCAGCTGGAGGGAAACAGAGGAGAAAATAAACAAACAAAATACAAAAGCCTATTCATTTGTGAACGGCACAAAGTATGACATGGCTCACTGTGTGTGCAGGCCGGCACAGTGGGCCATAACTATTGGGTTTTATATAATTATACAGTACGTTATATAGTACGTTAATGATAGTGTAATTATGAATGGGAAAATATATAGAATAAACCATTAAAATACATCAGAATGTGCAGTGCTTCAATAGACAGAAAAGTTGGTGTTTCTTATGTACCGTTTTCCACTATATGAAAAATAAGCAATGACTGCTACTCATTACTGAACGTCCTCCACAAACTTGATGATGATATATGAACTATATACAGGTCATTAATAAGTGAGGAGGAAGATAGGAATGGAGTGGTCACACAGTCTTGTTGCTGATGTTCAGTATGAAGATGCAAATTAAACCCCGTTATAACCACTTAAAAAATGAGTCAAGGATGCCCAGACCTGTAAGTTTAATGAATAACTTAGAGGGGGTTGAGAACTCTGGATGGAGGTGGTGCAGCATGTGGTGCATATACAGTATAGTCCAATACAGAGGCTGCATAGCTCTCATTGTCTGTGTGCCAGTGATGGTTCCTCAAGTGAACAGAAAATTCTAGCCTTTGTGTTGGAATAAGTCTGCCCTTTTGGTCACATTTTTTATTATCCTCGCTTTGGATTTCACATGTTGGTCGAGTGACAAAGAACCTGTTTTTATCTTGTGCTGTGAAACATTTAGTGGGGCTGCACAAAAGCATCTTTAAGATGAAATGATGATAAGTGAAAAGGGAATTAGGTGCGGGGATTTTGCCTGGTGCTTTATCTGAGTTTTTCCTTAAAAATGTGCTATATGTTCAAGTTCAATATCAAGGATATTGTTGATCGGTGGGCATATGTGTGTTTCTCAGCTTTATGCTTTGTTTAATTTTACTCATAGCACATTTAAGCTATGAGCCCTCTCTGGGGAAGATAGAACGGGCCGCCTTTGAAAGAAGAGTGCATGCTATAAAAATGTTTTTTTTTAAAGAGCATAAAAACTTCATAAAGGACTTTTTAAAACCCACTGTTATGGAAATATACTGCTAATGGATAGATGTTTAAAATATATATAACCAGAAAAGAGTATATTCAATGCAGAATAAATGATAAGAATAAGGGATTTCTAGAAAAATCTTTACCTAATTTTTATTAGTTGAAGGTAAGAGTTTCAAATGGGATTAATTAAATCTTATGAACTGAACTTTGGAGAGGCTGTCATAATCCCAATAAAAAAGAAGCTCTGATTTTCTGCTGTTTGACGGCAAATGAATGGCATGAAAGAAAGGCTAGATGCATACAACTGTGGTTTAATGACTAAATCTGTGTGTATGCGTCATAGCAGAATATGTCTGAGCAGCATTTACAGAAAACCTAAACACTCATGCGGCATGCTTAGTTATTTACCTTGATTAGGGGATACATTTTGATCATTGGAACAATTCATGCCATTGCAACGTACGCACACACATAATGTGTTTGTGTTACTGATGCCTACAGCCAAAGAGGACTTTTAGCATTCAAATCGCTGGCGTGCACATGGACTTTTCAGCTGCATTTATAACTTGGATTATTTTGTAATTCCTCAGTAATGGACAGGCTGAGCTGATCCGCTCCTGCTCTCTTCCCAAATATAAGACACCGCCGATAGCTTTGATATGTTGGTGACTTTGCACCAACAGTTGCTCTGGACAGGACGGGTGATTTGAATGAATTGAATATACTTTATTGATCTCCAGGGAGAAATTGACTACCTCCATGTTGGTTTGTCTGAGCTGAATCAGTCGTTTCCATGGGGCCAGGCCTTGTCGTAGCAGTAAGGTTCTGCGATAGTGCTGACGGGCCAGTCTCATGAGCTCCTGTTGCCTTTTCATCTGCCTTTGTTTTTCCTCCTCCCTCTGCTCAGACACAAAGTGACCATCATTTTAATCGTCTGTGGCAGATGAGAGGCTGTGCGTGTAACTCAGCTTGAGTTAATTCAGCTTTTCAGAGAACGTTAATAAATCGTGGAGAACATCTCACCTCTCTTTCCAGCCTCTTCTCCTCCCTTCGTTTCTCAGCAGCCTTGCATTTCTCCTCTTCTTCTTCCCTCTGCCTTTGCTCTTCAGCGGCTTTCATTTCAGCCTGACAATTTTCCATTTGGAACGTGTGTTTAATACTTTAAAATGTGGTTAATTTCTAGAGGTCCAAAAATAGCATTATATTGGAGTGATTTTCAAATCTCACCAGCTTTATATTTTCCTTTTTTCTCTTGAGTTCCTCGATCTCCTTCTTTCGTTCAGCGCGCTGTTTTGCTCGGGCCTCCATGGCTTAAGAGAAACAGACACACACAGGCTTCTTCAGGTGTGGCATCAACTCACACTTCACATTCTGAGCGCATAGCAAGTATTAAATGAACCAAAGAACAAAAAATCAACAAAAGATATCATTCATCCATCCATTATCAATACCGGTTGTTCCCTCATGGGGTTGCGGGGTGAACTGGAGCCTATCCCAGTGGTCAACGGGCGAGAGGCAGGGTACACCCTGGACAGTCCGCCAGTCCATCGCAGGGCCACACACAGGACATACAAGGACAAACAACGACTCACACTCACATTCACTCCTAAGGGCAATTTCTCCAATCTCCAATCAACCTAACATGCAGGTTTTTGGACTGTGGGAGGAAGCCGGAGAACCGGGAGATAACCCACGCAGACACAGGGAGAACATGCAAACTCCACCCAGAAAGGTCCTGGTTCCCCCGGGATTTGAACCCAGAACCCTCTTGCTGAGAGGCGACAGTGCTAACCACCACACCACCGTGCCGCCCAAAAGATATCAACTGATTGAATTTTTTAAAAGTCTGAGGTACAAATAATGTTATTAAAAAGGGAAAAATCAGTCACGCTGAGACCCGATTCAGGGGAATGGTTGTCTGTTACACTCACGTATTAAAAATGAATCCTGTGTGAAGCCCGACGTGGCATATTTTCCATTTGGAACGTGTGTTTAATTCTTTTAAATGTCGTTAATGGGAATTGCAATCTGTGAGAACCTTGTTCTTCACAGATTGAAAAATAAATAAAATTGGAGATAATATCTATACACATGATTTTCAATTGATGACTGATGTAAATTAAAGTCTTTGACCACTGAGGTAATGTTTTGCTGCAAATATGAGAGCACAATGTGTGGACATGTGACAGTAATGGTTAAGTAGTTGGTTTTGTTAGTTTCTTTTTCTGACTTTTTTTTACACCTGTATGTACTGATGCCATGATGAGTTGTTTGTTTGCGGTGGTTGAAGGTCATAAGAGAGCCTTCACAGAACGGATGCCCCAGGCTGATCATTCTTCTCCTCTTCTAAGAAAAATTGACAGGTGCCTTATCACGAGGTTGTGCAGACAGAGGCAGGAGAAGGCAGACTAGGTTTTGAATGAAGCAGGTTGTTTTCTTTCCACCAGTCTATGGTGGGCAATATTAATACTGTCAAATGTGAAGCTGCTCAGAATTTGAGTTGATTTATCTATAGAGCCTACATACTGAAGGACAAGAATGTTAATTGTTGGTCTGTTCGATATCTAGTCAGGCAGAAGTTAACTTTTTGTGGAGTGTCTGATATATAGACGCCAACACGGGAGGAAGTAGTGAGACAAGTTTGGAGCCTAAAGTCTGTCATTTTGTTTGCATCAACATGGATTTGGACAGGAGAAGCCGCCCAGGGGTGGATAGTAAGAGTGATTTAAAAAAGAAAAATCATCTTGATATGGGAAAACCAGACATTTGAGGATAGTGGGAGTTTATTCCATCACCCAGAGCCTTCTTTGATGTTACGTTAGGATGTTAGGGGGAAATGTAGTTTGAGCGTGTCTCTTGGATTAGGTAAAACATGATATCAATACAGTGACTGCAGAGGCTCATTTGTGCTGCAGGGCCGCTTTGCTGCCTTCGCTACCAGAAGCATTTAATGTATGTTGAAATCAGGAGATTACAAATGCATTTAAGAGGGAAATATAAGAGGGAAATGTTTTACCCAGAGTCAGAAAACTACGTTGGAGGCAAAGGTCTTGGGTTAAAGAGCCATGACCTCAATGTTGCTAAATTTAGCTTAAATTTAGGGGTTGAATAACAAATTATTACATCCACGGTTCCAAACTGCGATGCAGAGGAACTACATGTTTGAAAAAAGAAATGGTGAAACCTTCTGTGTTTGCTTCCACTCAGTGTTTGTGAGTTTGTGTTCATATATGCTGCTTAGCTGGGACTTTTCAGACTCACCCTTTATGATGGGATGGAGGCTTGTCTGCTGTTGGGTAGCTTTCTTTAAAGGTGCGGTATGACTGCCAGGTTCTTCAGCAAATCCCTGTGCTCTGCAGCAGTTATGATTAAACAAATCTTTGTCATAACTCTGTGAGCTTGTACCATCTTTACCCTTTCCAGACAAATCTTATCTAAATAAAAGCTGCCAAGGCAGTCAAATTGACATAAACTTTTCTTTTCCCTTCATAATATTTCCATTAGTGATGTGTTTCTTATCTTAATGTATTTCACAGGGAAAGCTGCAGTTCCAGGTCATCTTCTGCAGCTGCTGAAAACAATGTGTCTGAACATGTAAATGTGAGATGCTATCTCTTTCACCCTTGTTTACTTTAGAAACATACTTGAGATGTCCACTCACAAAATTTACCAAGCATTTAGCCTTGGGTTAAAATAAAAGAATAAGACAATTAGCCCTTATTTCTAGAAGGTTAAACATCCGTCTTTAGAGCTTCAATCATGAACTGGCATAATGTTGCAGAGGGGAATGCATACTGGCAGGTTTCTGCCGGTGAATTGCTCTAGGGACAGACTTAAATATTTTTCCTCAGAGCCACTGGGCTCTTTATCTCTTTTCAGCAGGGGGTTTAGCTGAATCCTGAACACAACACTCTGATCTCATTCTGTTTCTTCTTAAAGGGAAAAAATACAGGCTAAATTGTTGTTTTGTATGAGTTATTTTGCTTCCATAACGTCATCTTTTCACATGTAAACAATAAAATGACTGAACTACTCAGGTAGGAGTTTATTTGACACAACTGAGCTTATTAGGCCATTTAGCAAATCGGGTATTACAAAGATAGCCTATTTAAACAAACAAACAAATGCTTTAATTAATTAGCCTATTAATCTGTTGTATCTCCCCTGAATGTCACCCAGTTCTGTCATTATGTCCTTGTAGTTCGTAAAAGTTAACAGTTTCACAGGGGAAAAAAGATGGATTTCTGGACAAACATTTGGCTGTCAGGTTGTGATTAATCTCGCTTGCTGTGGTTCGTCCTTCCCGAGCATTTACATTTGATTGATCATCTAACCTCTGACTTTGCTGGAAACTGCTGCGTAACGTCTGTGTATCCAGATGGTTTGTACTTCTGCAGAGTTTGGTTCAAAGGACTATTGTGTGATGACGTGTCAAAAGTCACAATTACTTGTAACATGTTGTAACGTTTAAAGTCGCAGACCTGACGTTTTGTTACCCTTTTACAGGGGAGTGCTTTATATCTGCACACTTTAATTAACAGTGTGAGAAGGGCCAGAGAGAAGTATGATCCCCAAACCTTGCTCTTTGACTCCCAGTTCTCTAATATAGCGTTTGTAGACAATACCAATAATGACTTTGTAGACAATACCAATAATGACTAATTTTGAATCGTTCATATGGGGTTCCTCGAGTTCATTTATCCCAATTACTTTGTAGATGACTCCAGAAACTTACATTTATCTTTTTTATCAGTAACTGTAATCTTACCTCTGCTCCATGGTGTTAAGGCTGTGGCTCTTTGTCCTGGTTCGTCCTGTTACTGGTACCTCAGAAAGCTGTGCAGGTTTCTCCATTTCAGGCTGCAAATCCATCAAGTTTTGCTTTTCCTTCAGCCGGGCAATTTGCTCCTGCTGCTCCTGCAGCAGCTTCCTTTGTTGTGCAATGATCTGCTGCTGAATAGTTGGCCTGTCCTCCACCTCAACTCTCTGCCGAGCCTCACAGAGTTCTGCAGCCGTGGGTGCTGTCAGGCGCCGGGTCACCTTCCATGGCTGGAAAGGCCGGGGCACAGTTCTCACAGAAGTCTTGGCCGGTTTCACTGTGCAGTTGCCAGGGGCTACAGTGCGTAACCTGTGGCTAACCCTCTAAAGAGCAAATAACAGAGCAGATACAATGGGATTTTAAATGGAAAAATCTAACTAATTTACCTGAAGGAATGTAAAAGGATGTAAAAGGAGCATGGCACTTGTTCTAGGCACCTCTGGGCATATGAATTAAGGCGTATTCCTGCTCTAGTAATTCTGATGCATATGCAGCAGAGCCTCTTTTATGACCCAACCTGTTTCTCCTGTCATTAGAGCCCTTATTATGTCCCTTCTGGGTTCTGGGTACCCCACTGGAGCCAGGAGGTGTGGAGAATAAGAACAGGTCAGTGGCAAGTGTTAAAGCTCCAGGGAACTTGGATGTCTAATTTTCAATGTAATATAAAAAAAACGAATATGGTCTATGCTCTGATCCTTGTCTTTCACACACTTTTTCTCGTCTTGTAAATATTCCAGCAGAAAACCTTTCTCATTTTAGCTGACATGTTGAGAAAAGTTCCACTATGACAAGAATAAAGTAAGAGGAGAGTATTTTTTATTCAGTTTATTTCCCACACTTCGTTACTGCCTCAGTAATGAGCCTTCGGCACGGCTTGTAGAGGTCAGGGCTGATGTTTTAGTCATGCTAGTAATCCATGGGTCATTTTTTAAAATGTGAATCATCAGATTGTTTTTAGTGGGAAGTATTTATGAAGTAACTGCTTAGCAGCTGAGAATATATGCAAGGTCCTCTCACCTTCACCATGGTCTCAGATTGGTTCGGAGGCTCTGGTGGGACCCTTTCAGACTGATCAGCAGGGGTTTCTGTGGCTGTAAGCTTGCCTGTAGATGCAGCATTAAGTAATGCAGCCATTTTGCATTTGGTCTCCTGCTGTCGGGCCAGAAGTTCCCGTTGTTCCTTTTCCAATCGACACCAAAGCTGCCACTCATTCAGACATCGCTGTAACAACCGCCTTTGGTCACTTTTAACAGCCAGCTGGTGTTGCCTGGAGGAGGTGACAGATGGGACATGCTCTTCATCATTCTCCATTACCTATGAGTCAGGTTAATTATTCTTTAACATTGCAGGTTTATGTGTAATGCCTCTTTTCCATTCGCAGCGCAGCTTCTGCTCTTGCCACCTCTCGCTGTGTCCGCTCAGCCCACACCACTGCTCGCCATGCCCGCCAGGCCCTCAGCTGCCTTCTCCAGGTAGAAAGCGCGATGGCTTTATTCATGTGCAGTCTTCGGTCCAACATCACTGAATGCCAACCAGAGAAATGCCTCTGCAGACACTAAAACACGTCCACCAAGAGAAGAATGCATGCAACACCACAAGACAATTCATGTGCAAGCATATTTTATGAGGCATCAATTTCTCAGTAAGTTCATTCATACAAAATACAGGGCACCAACCTGAAGCCTGTTCATTTGAACTTTTGTTTGAATCTTGTGTTCTTGTAGTCGCTCAACATTCAGCGGTGGCTGCTTTGTAAGAGGTGTAGGGGTTGATTGGAGGCTTCCAGCTGCCCTTTGCACTTCAACGTTTTCTCTCTCTCTGTACACAGAAAAAACCCCCAGAAAATAAAATTAGAAAAGTTTCCAGAACTTTATTGTAAATGTCAAATATTTTTTTCTCTATAATAAAGTAGAAACATTCACAAAAAGAAAATTCATCACCACAAAATAATTACCACTTTCAATAACAATAATAAAGTTTGATGATGTTGTATATCTCTCTGAAAAAAATCTATAAAACAAGGAACATGTCTCAAAGGGATTGCTGTGTAAAATGTAATGGTTTCAAAAACATTCAAACTAACAATCATCTTAAAAACTGTTCAAAGACACGTTCAGGAATCACAACAGTATGCAATTGATTTTGGAATCCACATCAACAACTCCTTAAAAAGAGTTTGGACAGAACAACAAAGTAGATGAGGAGTGAAAGATGCAAAAAAATCAACAAAATAAATCAAACAAAAGAAAATGAATCTCACAAGTATGAAGGGAGCACCTAAGAGTTCTTTAGGAGTAAGAGGGAGCAGACGAGCACTCATATATCTCAAGTTTTTGTGGAGCCTATCATTCAATGTTATTTTCCAGAGTGCTTGTACTTTGCCTTCAACTATGTTAATCAAAAATATGAATGCTTAGATAAATATGACCAGCTGCCTAAAATATATAGTACTGCCATATAATGAAACTAAAGATTATTTTTTCTTAGTGTTGTAAAGAATATGTTTGTTCTGTCAGATACTTTATAATTGATTTTAAGTTACTTTGTAAATACGTACCTCCACCTTCCACCTCTCTGCATGGTAAAAACACATCTCTTTTAGCACACACTGCTTCCACAAAAGTTTAATAATAACAACTTGCTCAAAAACAGAAACAGAGGTATATATATAGATACAGCATCTTAAATTTTGTTAGCCCTCCTCAAAGTCTCTTCACCAATAGTCGCTATGTAAAAAAAGAATTCAGACATATTTCTCACCAATAATCAGACCCACAAGAGGAAGGTGGAAAAGATTAAATTACATACTACCCAATCAAAAAGAGTTTAAGAACGACCTCAGATGAATGGGACTGATTACTTGCTGTGAATACCGTACCTCTGTCGAACAGGCTGCTCCAGGCCTCTCCTCCTCTCCATCTGGCGTCGCAATCTCACCATCTCCTGCTGCATCAGCTCCTCCTGCCTCCGTTCCTTCTGGTTCTTCCTAATCTCCTCCTCTCGCTCCCTTCTCTTCGCCTCTGTTCTGGCATCCCGCTGGGCCTCCTTCTCCCTTTGCTGCCTCTGTCTGTCAGCCTCCCGCCGCGCTCTATTCTCTCGCACCTCCAGTGGAAATCAGTGGCAATTAACGTTAATTGAAAAAACAAAGCGAGTGCCAATCGTTGGAGCTGAAACACGGCTGGCATCGCCAAAGCAAGCTGAAGAGCGGGATGTGCATGCTGGTCACATACCTGCTGGTGGCGTGCTTCCATGGTGACGACTGGGTCTCTGCATCTCTTCCGTGATTCTCGATCATCAAGCGCCAGTTCCTCCATTATACCAGAGTCAAGCACCTCATGCTTCATCAGATCTTGTAGAAAGCCATTAACAGCAGTATGTTCTTCTTCTTCAGCCAGGTGGCTATAAAGATCTAAAGTTTTGAGTGTTTTTTTTAACATAAAAGTGTGAAAGATATGTAGCAGTTGAATATATATGTATCTCTTTACTTTTTACATGATGGACCAATGCCTTTCTGGTTTTTATCATATAAATGCAAACTCATTTGTACTTTAAAGGTTTATTTAGACTCCCATCTGTCTTGGTGGTCCCTACTTTGAGCTAATTTTACCATGGTTGTAAACTACTTTTGATTAAGTCAGGTGGTTTATTGTGATGGAAATATGTACTTCACATCCTTTAAAACACCCAAAGTATTCAGTTAGCTGCTTTAAACCAAACTGCCCACAGCTCACAGCTACCTACCATCAAACGTGCTGTGGGTAAAGACGTTTGGCTGAGGACTAGCTTGTGCAGTAGGCCGTCTCGCCTCAGTGGAGCACATCACGGCATCTTCATCATCCATCTCCAGCTCCAGTCGTAACTTACTGTTCAACCAATCACCCAGAAGAGCCTGAGCTGCCAGACAGCACAAATCATACAAATGAGCGTGACAGTTTGTGAAACAGTCATGAGAATGTGTAATGACTTTTTCCTTGAGAAATTGCTGGAATAATATATACATCATTATTCTATCGGCGGTGGTACAGATGTAGCCAATTAGCCCACTTTATAATGCAGCCAACTTCACTGGATAAAACATTTCTCTTATAACTGTAAATTAAATAAGTTAAAAATATTTTCTAAACTACTCAGACATTTCTCTAATTGCAGGTTCTCATAAACAGCTCTAGATGATCTGATCAGTAGATCTGAGAAGTTAATGTACAGTCTAATGGTAAAAAAAAGAAAAAAAAAAATGAATCCCCTAAATTTGAAATGCTCAACCCTCCCCAGGAGCTGCTCATCATCTTCTAGAAGCTTCTTCCCTTGGGCTGTCGCTTTGATGAACTCTTAGTCTCAGAGTGTGAGTCCCTGATCAGTAACTCCAAACACAGTCACCTTCCAACCCTGTTGGACATACCTTCTCTTGCCTTTTGCTTTATCTCTTAAAGTTTTATGGTTCTATTTTTCAGTGAAGAAATATAGAATATTTATTGGTTGCATTTTTTAAGATAATTCTGTAAGATTTGTACAACAAGTTATAAAACTATACAGTATATTTTATGGATTGACTACCTTCACTGTAAGCAGTGTCATGATCTCTTAGCTGTTCTGAGCTTTGCAGAGGTACAGCCAAGCTGCTGACCCCTGAATGAGCCCTCTTGTGTGAGAAGACTTCGGTCACAGCAAACTCCGAGGCCATCTCCACTCGCTAAAGACAAGGAAATAAAGGAAAAAGGCAGAGCAACGAAGGACCCTGAGTAAGAAATGAATATTTTCTGAAAGAATTTACAATAATGAATGTAGCGTAGTGTAACCTTTTTTCTCACCTTTCTCCACTGATCGATATCATCATTCCTCATGGGCATCTGTTTCTGAAATATAAAATATTCAAAGAGAAAGTTGACTATGTATTAAAGACAGGCTAAAGCCTTAACCCTTGTTGTTGGTGGCCTGGTGACCTTTATCTACAGAAGCAGTGAGCAAAGCCACTGAGCCAGTGGCCTGATGACTGTGGATTATTAGCAGGAAAATTTAGATATTGCCTTAAATCCTTAGATTACTTGAGAACCATTCCCCAGTCCTAGGGGTATCAGCCCAAGGTTGCAGATGCATTCAGCCAACGGCATTCCATTAACTGAGAAAGACTGGCATGACATTACAATTCCCCTTGCATAACGTTAAGGTGATTCTCTTTCACTTGCAGAAGCAAAAAGAAAGGTTTTACACCTATGCTGTGATTTTCCAGGAGCTGTAATATATCTGGGAAAAAGGTCAGTATGGTGAAAACAGATTTAATAGGTGTTTTAGAACTCCAATTTAGATAAAGCTAAGTCTAGGACCTTCAATTAATTATGTGCAACGAGCGGTTCTGGTTTGATTAATTTCCTTCTCTCAAAAAATACATCTGATCATACCGCTAAAGACATAGGCAGTTATCCATTAATCTACACTTACCTTGTTTGCAGACCCGACCCTTTTCCATCTGAAAAGTTGATGATTGTGACCCGAGAATGTCATTTTGAACTGCAGCGTAAAACTTTAATGTAATCTTAGATCTCAGTTGGGTAGCTTAATATCCCTATTAGCAGCATGCGGTACGTCGACTGATTGAATCGTAAAAACGAATTAAGTATTATCTACAAAGTACTCTAGTAAAATACGCGAGTCCTGCAAACGACAACCTTCAAATTGAAAAATAAATAATTGCAGGTAAAGGACTTAAATACTATTGTTTTAAGCCAAATGTCAAAAAGCTGAATACTCTTAGGAAATGGTGTCCCATTGTCTCGAGCGGCGTCTATTCGGTAACCATGGTAACGCCAAATCTCTAAATAGGATGAAATCAACTCTTAACAGAAAAATGTTTTAGATATTTAAAAGTTACAATTTAATACCCGAATTGTCATACTAACTGTGAAAAAACAAATGATGGTTCTATGTATGTACTGAACTTCAGGTGTTTCAAAGGGGAGGGGGAAAACGCACATCGAAAATGCAGTGCATCAGTAGCACCGTCGCAGTTGATGATGTCATAATTCCTGGACTTGTAGTTTCACAGAGCCAGTGAGTTTCTTATATTTAAACATCGAAAGATATATGCTCTTTATGGGAAAATATATCACATTAAGCTAGCTCAGAAGCAAAACCTTCTGTCTATTAAATGTGTATCCTTAATGCGGCATTATACAGCTCGTATAGCACGAAAATATGACCGATATTCTTGCACGTGATTGACAAGGCTAGCTAGCTACGTGGCTAATTCTCATCCTCGGAGGACGTTGTCCGCTTGTAACTTTTGTTTAACAGTCTCCGCAAACTATTCCAAAGAAGTCTGACTGTAGCTACAGCAATGGCTGGTACCAGGATGAAACTGGAGCTGTCCCATGTGGTTCAGGGGCGAAGTCGTTTGGGTGTACTGAAGGGGCTCGGTAAGACGGGGCAGCACTCATTGGAGGTCCCGGGATGTCTGCTGTACACACACTTTGGCTCTGTGCCCCATCTCACCCAGGACACGCTGCATTACCTCAACAAGCTTCCCTCTGTCACTCAGGTCACACTTTCCAACATGTAAGCAGATACCCATCACACACTCTTTAACCCAAACTTCTGTTCAGTGTAACCTACATCCCTTTCACTTTGTTCTTCAGAGCAGAGCATCAAGATGTGTTGGAGGAATATAAACATGGATTCAGGAAGTTTGCAGGTACAAATATATGTTTTGTTCCTCTTTTGGGTCTTTTTATCTGATGGAAGGGGCAAACAGGAAAGGACATTATTTTCTGGAGTTTTGTTGCCAAAAATCAAGATATCTTGTATAATTTTTGTACACTTTTCTTTTCCCAGGCATCTACAGTAGTTCTAAATGGCTTCTTTATATTTTAGTGTTCAGTTTTTTGCAGGAGAAAGTTGAAATTAAGAAATGGGCTCTTTGTAAGGTTTATTGGAAAATAAATGCTTTTTACTTGTATGGTAGTGTTGCTATTGAAGTTGTGTTAACCTCTCAAAAAGCTTTGTTGGTGGTAACGGCTCAAAAGAAAGTGAACAGCAGTTTTTCACCTCTGTCTTATAGACAAGAAAAACTAATTTGAGGGCATTAAAACACATATTCTAAACAGAATATTTTAAAACCTTGGTAGCTTGAGGTAGAGGTCTAAAAAGTTATTGGCATTAAACTTACTAAAATATATCTGAACATCAGAGATGGTCTTACTAATTACCTGCCCACCACCCATTTCTCAACTTTTGTTATCTTTTATAACCAAAACATGCTTGTCCGAGCAGATAAACAACTTACAGGAGAGAATGACTTAAGATTAAGTGTCTGTGTTTGGGACAGCTTGAGGGGAGAAGTTGCTACAGAACCTGGTGGTTCTGTTATTGTGGAAACTCCTGCCTGATGGCTCCAAGTCAAACAGTTCATGGGAGGGAAGGGAAGGGCCTTTGATGATGACAGAGACTCTGTGTATACCGTGCGTGAGTTAGAATTGTTGAATGGGGTGAGAAAGGATCAGATTCTTGCTCTTGCCGCAGGTAGCAGGTTATTACCGCTCTATGCCCAGCAGTGACCCAACCATATGGTGTTGCAGCTGGTCAAGACGCACCACAATGAAATCCAACCTCAGATGAACATGAACCAAGGCATCCCAAATTCACGCCCAACAGGAGCTATTTCCAAGCTCAGTTCAAACAGATTAAAACAGTTTCTCCTCTTCATATTTCAGTATTACAAATCCTGAATTTGCAGTTTGCAGTCTTAAAATGAAATGGATCCTGTTTTGTTTCTCTTCTCCTCATTGAAGTGTGCAGTGCTGTGTAATACAAGAATGTGTGCCCCGATTCCATCTCAGCATTAATCTGTTTTATTAATAGACATCACTAGAATGAAGCTGTGGTTTGAATTTATAATGCACTTTTAGGTCATATCTAACTCTCTGTGTGTGATGGTTCGCACACTGATGACAGCATATTAGCCACCAGCAGCTCAGTGACGAATGCTTCAGTCTCACACATCACTTCTCATTACTTCTGCAGAGAAGTGGAGAGGGGGGGCAAAAAGAAGCAAACAGGAACAGCAGCATGAAAATAATGTAGAAAAAAAGACTAGCAGCTGTGTGTCAAAATCATGTTTGTGCCCCCATCGCAGACCAAATCACGTTTGACACAGGTGAAAATAGAGTCATCTGTGTGGCTGAAAAAACAATAAATCCAAAATTAAATGAGTACAAAAGCTTTTTTTTAAATGAGTATTACAAAGAATAAATGCCAATCAGCAACAGCCAATATTCAGTCATGGTTCTGAAAGATTTCAGATGCATGTGGACAGACAGAATTGTATAGCCTAAATAAGATGGTTTAGGATCTAAGCATTTGTCTGAGCACCTCCTGGTTTAATCCACTGTAAATAAACACAAACTCAAACCTACTATTTCACGTAGTTTTTGAATGGCTTGATTTCTAAACATGCAAAAACCTGCATACTTTTTATTCTTTGTGTAGATAATTAAGGGGCATTGAACTACAGTCGCTGTTTTGCCTCAGTCTGGTTTTTACTTTGAGCCCAATTCCTCCACAGAGCTCACACTGTATAAACACCACACCTAATGGCTGTACAGAAAAGCCATAATTCTCAATAACAAACGTCTTTAAGATGTTCCTACAATGCTCATTAGCTGTGTGAGCGTAAGAGAAAAGTAGTGCTGTTCTTTTTAATATTTACATTAATTCCCATGAAAAGTTACCTCATCAGCCTTTGCTGTGGCAATAGCTTCTCCCAGCCTCTGATAACCAGATTTGAAGTTAGAGCTGTAGTCTGTAAAACTGGCGGGGATTACTACAGCATTGTCTCTAAAGCCACAAAAAGACGGAGCCGCGCTGGAATAAAAAATAGTAATAGCATTGCTGTTGTAAAGGCCTTTGTGCTCCCTCCTCTGACGATGTGCTGCTGCTGGCTTTGCTGATAAGGACGCTCCTCGTGCCATTAATGGGTGGCAGTGGAAGCACTTTGCTCTGCCACTGTGCTTTGTGCTTGCCTGTTGCCCTTTTGTCAGGTTTTACATTCGGTAAGTAATGCGGGGGGGTTGTGTTTTTCAGGCCTTCAGGACACCGTGTTGTACTGCTCCCTCCACGACCCCGCGGCCGCCTGTCCCACAGGTTACACCACCAACAAGGTGAGGGCAGGCCCGTGTCTCACAAATGGTGCAACGCCATCATTTGTGAGCTCCGAGCTCCTGGGGTGTAGCGAGGGGCTTAATAGAGAGCGGGTGTCTGTCCAAAGCACAGAGCTGAAACCTGCTTGCCTGCTCTGGCAGGTTTATGTAATCGAATGAAATTTTGGTTGTTATCAGACGGTGTCTGTGTGGGGCAGTGGAGGGCGGATAGAGCTGACGGTGGCGAAGTTCATGGCTCTCCAGAAGACGGTGCAGCCCGACTTCTACCAGAGCATGGCCGACGGAGAGACCTGGCAAACCAACGCCTCCCGTAAAAGGGTTAGAAAGTCGGTGGATCGAACCCTGGCGCATTTAGACGAGTGTCTGCTGGTACAGCAGAAATCCCAGGTACGCACGCACACAGCTGGTTTCTCCCTCCAGTTTCCTTTTTTTTTTTACCAAGTCAGTCATGCTCAGCAAAAGCACACTTTGATGTACAGTAGCAGCCACAAGCTGTCGCACAGCCGGGAAAAACCAAAAAAATTGATTGCATGGCTGCAAACCAGATGTTCCTGTGCACAATGCAGGCACCTCCAGCACAGAGCACCGACAGAGCACCGCAGGTAACTCTGAATCGACATCGTGTCCTGTGAGCTCAATGATCGCTGCCAAGTTCTGACAGCCCTGCAGCGTGTCTTCCCATCTCCGGATTTACATCTTGTAGTTGAGTCATCAAAATCCAGATGCTCTGAAAAGAGCTGGTCTTGAAGAATCCTTTTTTTCAATGTGAAAAGGCCGGTTTTCTACTTTTTTCTTCACTTTCTTTTGTCTTGCCGAGCGTTCTCCCCAGCGTCTCCTCAATTCTTCAACGCCGCTCTGTCTGTCTCCTGCCAGGAACTGGATGGAGTTGAGATGTTTGGGGTGGTGGAGGGAGGGGACATCCTGGAGGAGAGGATACGCTCTGCCAGGGAGACGGCCAAGAGGCCTGTGGCAGGATTCTGCCTGGACGGCCTTCAGACGGGCTCCATGGACCAGGCCCTGAGGACCCAGATGATCACGGCTGTAACCAAGGAGCTGCCTGAGGAGAAACCCAGGTCGGCCTGCTACTGATTCTGAGCAAGATAAGAGGGCGCCCCTGCGGTGGTTGCACAAACATCCCTGTGACCGAACACAGTCACGCAGACAGAACCGAAAAAGAAAAAGGACTGGGTTCAAACCAGTCCCCGCTCTGACTGTTGCTGTTAGTGGTACAGTAACTATAACTCACTTTCAAGTTAGCTGACAGAATATCATCCTCATCATTTGTTAGATTTTTCTGTTAAGTTTCCTTTTCAGTTTTTAGATGTGAGTTTGGAAGAAAATGTTTCCGAGGCGGAGCAGTTGGTTGATCACGCTTGACTAATTTTTAAGTG
The DNA here is from genome assembly GCA_013363375.1 of Menidia beryllina. Lineage (NCBI taxonomy): Eukaryota > Metazoa > Chordata > Actinopteri > Atheriniformes > Atherinopsidae > Menidia > Menidia beryllina. Next base: position 4,298,172 of record JABUIW010000156.1, read on the forward strand.
AATACCCAGCAGCTCAGTCATGCTCCCCCAGCCCTCAGTCTGTCCACAGTCGCTCTCACTGCTCCCCCTTAAAGTGCCAGAGTCCCTTCATTTCTTCTTATTTCACCACATTTTCCATTGTGTCTGCAGTGCTGTTTTTTATTCAGTACATGCACTTTGTTACCTTTAAACAGAGAATGTGTGTGAGATTCAGAATTTTGACTAGATGAGATGACTGGCAGCAAGATGGTGAAGTTTCTTCAATTTTACATTATGTTTTCCATCAGTTATGCAAGAAATGGAAATAAATCAGTGTTTGTTCTTTTTAATGGGAAAAATGTGTCATCAGATTTTGTCAGATAAAAAATGGTCCTTTTGGAAGGCGACCAGTTTTGGGTTTTTCCACTGGTGACCCCTCAGCTTGGCTCGGCTCTACTTGCTTTTTCCCCCTGTTTTATTGGGGGCTGATGCTTCCTAATAGTTGCTGTTTTGCCCCCTACTTGGCCGGGGTGCCAGGTGGGCTGAGTCGGGCCAAGTTTGTTAAAAGTGACTTAATATATGTGTCACGATTTACACCGTCACTCAAAAGGTTTATCGTGAAAATGCAATCATTAATCAGAACCCCCGTCAGAGACGGTCCATAAAGTCACGAGGACAGACTTCCCTCAAAATAGTTTCTTCTCCAGATTAAATTATCCTTTCAGATGCTACTCTCGCTGGAGGGCCTCTCATATACAGGAGCTGATGGAGGAGCTCTGCTTATTGCTCGTGGCTCTCGATGTTACAGCGGCGCCGCCAGGAGCCGGAGCCTGTTACTAGGAGCTCCCTGTGAGCTTTGCTTAGTTGGCTGATCTCTAATACTACAGGGCATCCTTCCTGCTGGTTGTTCTAGCTGCAGGGGGGGCTGCAGCTTCCAGCCTGAAAGTGGAGAAGAGTCATTATCGAATGCTAAATTGGGCTTGACCTTGATGTCTGCAGGCAGAGGCAGAGGCAGCCAGTTAGCTGACAGCTCAAACACTCCAGGGCGCGCGTGATGTGGAACGCCATGGGTGTCAGTGACCAACGCTCGCCCGGTGCTACCATGTTGCGGACATGTTGCATTAGTATTAAAAGTTTCCTGTGTCTTTTCTTTTTTTTCGCTGGGTGACTCTCAGGCTGCTGCAGGGTGTGGGACGGCCGGACGAGGTTCTGGCGTGCGTGGAGGCCGGCGTGGACCTGTTTGAGAGTTTTTTCCCCTTCCAGGTGACGGAGCGAGGCTGCGCTCTTTGCTTCCGCTTCGACATCTCCCCGGACCCTGAGCGCGCAGGTAGAGCGCCCCCCACAGGTGTGGTAAAGAGCCCCGCCGGAACAGATTAGAAAAGCAACCTAAAAATAAACGGAAGATAGTTTAATCCTCGCCGCTAATGGGTTGCACAGAGGCCTGCTGATTAATTGTTTATGCAGCCTCTTGGCACAAAACTCCCATTAACAATTCACCCCCTTTTAGTCTTCGTCTGTGTTGTTGATCTCGTTACTCACGTAGATACGCTGCTTTAGCGTTCCCTAATTTTTTTCACATTACCACTAATGCATTGTTTCATGCTCTGTAGCACCCTCGTTTACCTCAACAAAACTTTCTTGTACTTATTAAACTGCAACCTGTAACTGTCAATCTGTTCTGATACCGTAGGGCTAAAAGCAGACATTTTTTTCCCCTTTGAAAGCATTTGTTTTATTCAGTTCTACACTCTTATAAACAAATGACCTTTCCAGGTAAATGTACCTTGCCCAAAGCTACAAAATGACATTTCATAATGGAACTGCTATGAAAGAAATGAGCTCCAAAAGATGGGAAACACTGGCATTATATTTTAGGAGCTTTCCTTATGCGCCTGGAGCAAACTTAGATTAGTGTAATTTGGATGTTTGCGTTTTGGATCTTTCCTCGGATTATAATGACCCATTAATGGAATTTGGTCGTTGTGGGAAATTTGATTCCTTATAGTTGAAGTGTTTTTTTTAAAACTCTCCAAGTACCACTTCTTTACATAAAAGAGATGTATGGGTGAGCTGTGAGACAAGATTGCAGCATTTTAATATGTGGAGATTCCAAGTACAGAGAGTTATAGGCGTGAGCGCATTAGAAAACATGGAAACAGGCTTTGATGTCTTTAATTACACACAGTTGCATTTAACAGATAAAACTGTTCTCATGATTGAATAATGAGGCAAGCAGGGTTTGTTAATTTCCATAAGAGGAGCCTCTGATGTTGAGTTTAAGATGCACCCGGAGTTAATGCCCCTGATTCTCACACAAATGTAAAGAACCATTCATCTCACGCTGCTGCGCAGGGAATAACAAAACCTTCAATCACGCCCAAGTGCTTCGGTATAGAAACGCTGTGGAGTCAGTAAATGAACAACCCTTCATCAGTTTTCGTTTAGCAGAGTCTGCCTGCCGTGAGAGCCAGTGCTCGGGTAATGTGAAGGAAATCCACGGCAGTGGGGGGGGGGTTATCCCCCTGGAGGGGAGGCATTAACACCACACATAATAGGCCTGCGTTATATTGTGGCTGTTTAGAGTTTTCTAGCCCCAGAGCTGTTACGTAACTAGATGGGGAGATACCAGCGAGGTAGAATCAATAGCGTAGCTGCTTCAGGAAGTTAACGCTTAGGTTTGAGCACTTCACCTTGATTGTTGTCATCGTTGGAGAGCTAAAGGAGTCTATGGTGGGAGTTCTTGGAGATGCACTGGCTTGGCCTGCACATACAGAAAGTGGTTAATTAAAAAGGAAAATCAAACTCGACCTGCTGAGGGGAAATTTGGCATCTGAGAGCATCTCATGTCAGAACGTGCTAATCGATTCTGCACAGGGAGTATAATGGGGTTCAGTGGAGGTGAGAGCAGCCATGGTGTCAAACTGAAAGAGAAATTCTAATTCACCTCTCAGCTGATTATTAACTCCCAGATATAATTTTTACCCCTGAGTTGGCGTCTTTTTTGGCATGAAATATTATATACTCATTCCCATCTGTTTGCCTTTTTGCCCTCTGTTTTTCTCCTTCAATCACATTGTTTGCAACACTTCCACTTTTCATCAGCCAATGTCATTTTTAAGTTTACTACTTGAGAGCTATGAGGAAGCAGAAATTAAATAGTTGTTGTGCTGCACTCTTTGATTGTTTTTAGTTTGTTTTTATGATTGTCCGGGAGCAAGTTGAAATAAAATAGTATTAATTGAGTTGCTTTTTCCTGGAACTTTGAGAGATTTTTTTCTGTGTAGTGTCAACGTTTCAGGTTGTTTTGAAATTAATTTGCAGCCTCAGGGAAACACCGTCTGGGAATGAGGACACGAATATGAACAGATCCGCTCGCACCATGTAAAACGCTGCTCCCATATGGTTATGTAGATTCAGTCGACTAATTTAAGACAAGTTTCCATTTGAATATTTTGCATTTGACTTGATTAGCGCTAGCTCTGTTTTCCCCCGTCTTCTTTCATGCAAAATGTGTTCATTAGCAGCAGCACAGGCGCATGCACACCGTGAGGTGACAGTATTTATGTGAGCATTTAGGGAACTCTGGTAAATGGAAACATCTGCCTGTTGCTGGTTTACCTTGGCAGACAGGTGGGCTATCATCATGAGAGAATCCATCTAGTTTGGCGTCCTTTTTCTGTGGCCTCGGCAAAAGGCCAATCAGAGCTGGTATTTGTTCATTTGGACAATCGGCATCATCTGCTTCTGTTCACCGACTGGCTTCACTGACTCACAGATGTGTTCACTGGTCTGATTGGTTCAGGTTGTGCCTAACAGTTATCGATGCTTCACCCCTTTAGTTAAGTTTAGAAGTGCCTGCCATCCAAACAAATTCGGTTTCCCAGATGGTTCTTTGTAATGGACCACCTGGCATGTCGGAAGAAGCCCAGCAAATTAGAGCACCTCCTGCTTTTAATTTTCTCTTTTGTGATTTCAAAATAAATAAAACGGGAACTGTGTTTGTGGTTCTAAGTTTCCGGTTTATACATACCCCTCTGGGACACGGATGTTATGGCGACCAAAGGTTTTCGGCAGCTCTTTCATAGTTTTCAAGGGGAAATTGTGATAGAATAAAAAGAAGAAGAAAGAAATCCTAGAAACTATAATATGTTTTAAGCCAGAGGGGACTTTGTAATATTTTAGAGACCACAGAGGTGGCAGTGATGGCCTAAAGGGCACATGAAGAGTACAGGCCTTTATCAAGGCATTATCTTTAGATCTGAAAGAAATCCATCTCATCTGTCTCAAAACCAAAACATAATGGGTTCTTCCTCATCGCTAATTTGAATAAGATTTGTGTAATCTTCCTTGTAAGCCTAATATCCAAACAGCAGTAAAATATGCCTCCGTCTTGGATCTTCGAAAAAGTCTGAGAGGCATTAAATGATGGTTGTTGTTGGATTGAGAGGCTCAGCAGCATGCTGACTTCAATTTCTGTATCTGTTGTTGCTGCCGTCTGTGCTTGTTGTGTTGAACTTATCTTCAGCAGAAGTTTAATCTTCTCCCTTTACTGTTTATTTTTGGTCAAGCCTCATTTTGCACCATTCCATTCACATGCTTATCAGCTTCCCAGCTTCGTGCTGCATACAGACCCCATGATAATTTCCCTTTTTTTCATGCTTGCGTTTTAGTTTTTTGCTCACTGCCTCACTCTTCCACCTTCCTGTAAACATAGTTTGCTCCTCTGTTGCCTTTTAAATCTGTATCTATAATCACATGCATGTAACTATAGACCACTGCTTTTTATTTGTCCTCCGTTTCCTCTTTGCATTTTACTCACATCTGTCATGTATGCAGCTGTCCAGAGAAATTGTCCTCCTAAAAGCAACATTCATGAGCTCTACTTTTCTCATTTTCTCTTTTATGACTGTAAATGATATCGCAGTGATAATCTACACTCATCTGCAGGCACAGCCTTCAGTGTTCAGAGCAAAGCCAGTGCAAATGTGTGTTGTAGTGGTGGAAATCCTGTAAGACACAGCAGGGGCTGGTGAAGGTCAAGGTATAAAATGCTTTTTTTTTTTGGTGCAGAGTGCGTGGACAGGGAGTTGTTTGCTTTTTGGAGAGATGGTGCTGCGAATGGTCTGTGTTGGGATTAATGAAATGTGTGTTTTGGCAGTGCTGGGGCCGAATGAAGAGAAGCACGCCGCAGGAGAAACACAACAGAATGGAGATCTTGATTGTGATGATCAAACACAGATGACGTGCTTTGAAATGAATCTCAAAGACAAAAGGTTTGTTGGAGCCATTGCAGGACCCCATGGGGCTTTAGAAGCAGACGTGCTCGCCAGATCTTTGCTTTAATGTGTTTGATTCGCACTCGCGGTGACTGTTCTTGAACTCGGCGCAAACCTTGCCTGAACTTTTGCCCAGGTTTCGGGACGACTTCAGGCCCCTGATGGAGGGGTGTGGCTGCTACTGCTGTAAGAACCACCAGAGGGCGTACCTGCACCACCTGCTGGTAACCAATGAGCTGCTGGCGGGCGTGCTGCTCATGATCCACAACACGAGCCACTATCAAAGCTTCTTTGGCGCACTGAGAGAAGCTTTGGCCAACGACAAACTGGACCTTCTGAAGAAGCGGGTGCTCGGGGACGGAGGCCGGCCGACAGAAAGAAGAGAGTGATGTGGAACAGCCAAAGAGAAAAATGAGAGGCTAATCTGTGAACAAGCGGGAGAAAGGAAAGTTCTCAACTGGGATGATGTGCTAAGAGAAAGTTTCCAGTAAAGTGTTGCTCTGCCACAACTCACATGATGAATTTTTATACTGCAGAGACTTTAAAATGACTCTTTTTGTGTGCACGGTACACTTGAAGAGGACCACTCTTTTCAAATTTATGATGGATGATGGTGGGCCGTTCCAACGAGTGAACCCTTCTCACTTGTGAATGCCCGAAAGTTCTTACAGGGGATAATGATTGGCTGAATACACCTCAGCTCTTTCTCTGTGTAAAGTATGTTTCATATTAAATGGTTGATTTGCAAAAATATTTTCTTTGCGTTTGTTCCTGTTTTTCAAGTGCATCTTGAAATTTTTTCCAAACTCATTAATTAGCCTGTGAGTGGACGATGGGCCTGTGCATCGCATTGGAGAAATCCACACCGCCCCCTAGTTAACAGGAGCTCTGAGCTGACAGCTCCACCTTTCCCGCTGCCGAGAAAGGATAAAGATCAGACACAGATATGGGTCTCAGCCGCCTCCCATGCAATGATGGAGCAAGGCTCTTTTTGAAGGCGAGGGGATATAATTGACTGCCAGACCGTGCAGATGTCTGTGGGGGACGAGGGACAGACTGAGGGAGAGGAGTGTGTGTCAGATTTATGGAGTAGCAAATAGCAATGAGATTTTTTTTTAATACTCTGGGCAACCCTGACTGTATCCAGCGTTATAAAAAGTAGGTTGGAGAATTTACTCTCATCAGAAAGTGGGCGACTGAATTTGTAAGGAATAAAAGCAGAAAATGGCTTCGGAGGGATGAGGATACAGAATTAATTAATGCCTTTGGGAAAACGGGGGAAAGCTAAAAGAAGTTCTGACCTCTGAGATCTTTATTTATTTTTAGGGGGTTTATGGGATGGCAGCATAGCGAAACCATCGCAGAGAAGGTTGTAAAGACAATCCTCCAGATTAGCTGGTAAAAATAGAAAAAGAGGTGATTGGCTGTTGCCCTCCTTCCCAGAAAACCTGCAGCAGGAATTTAATCTCGAAGCAGGATTTCCATCTGCTAACAAAGCAGCAGTTTTCTTTTGCAAACTTATCTGGCAAATATTTGTACAAAAAGCCTGTTCAGCGAGACCACACAGACTCGGACAGTTTCACATTTACACACTCAAAACATGCAACACGATAAAAACTAAATGAAAATGAAGCCCATAGAAATGTACTTAATGTGATCAAGCTGAAAGTTTGTTACCTCAATGTGTTAAATGAACAAAAGGGTTTGTAAGTATTCAAAATAAGTAGTATGTGTTTAACAGTGATTGCAGCATTTAAGGGGAAGCATTTTTATCCCCGCAGAGATGAAATCACGTGTCGGTTACGCTGGTTGTAATGCATGCGTGTGTCTCTTTTACTGCTGCACCAGCTGACACTGGGGAGATTTTCCATGATAGAGAACCCAAAATGGCACGGTTAGCAAGTGGCCCTCCCTCCTCATTTCAGCCAATTATATAGACGCAGATTTCTGTTCAGACTGGAAAACTCCAAGTCTCTCCACCCCCCACCCCCCCAGCTGAGCCTGCTGTCGGAGCTGAGCCTCACATCTATCTCACATTACACATGGCAGCTTGATGGTTATCTGCTTTCTGGCTGGCACAACAGGAAAAAAGGAATGGGCTCATCTGCTGCCTCAAAACAGCATGGCTACATGACAACATCTCATAAAACCAGCGGGGTGAGGTGCTGTGGGTGTCATCGGGGAGGAAATGATGGTCAGTGAAGGGGTTTATCTGCAGGATTCTGTTATAAGTGAGTATCCAGAGACAGGGGAAAGTGCCAGTATTAGTCATCATGGGCAGTGAGTGTATTGCTGTGTGCTGGAAGTTTGAATCTTTCATATGAAAAGGTGCCTACTGTTTTCACAGCCATGTATGCTTCCAAAGGAGAATGACTTGAGGGTCAACCCTGGAGGAGTCTTGACTATGAACACATCTGGTCAGAGAGTCAAGCAGCTGCAGCTAAAAGCAAAATGACAGCAAGTTCCAATTGACTAAGACATGGATAATAAACTATTGGAAGATGCAAAAGGATTGCAGAGAAACGTGAGACAAAAAATGAAAAAAACATAAAGCAAGTACAGATGATGGTTAGATATGGCCAAAATAAAATCATATTTATGGAGTGACCTCCAGTTACCATCTTCCAGGAAGGTCTTGTTTGTTTTAGCAATGCAAAGTTAAACAGCATTAAAGCATCTATTACAAAATCAAGGCTTTGAAATATAAATGTCAACCCCCTTCAGCCCACTTACTGTTGTTTCCTTCATAGTTTTTTATGAACTATGAGCCTCCTCACTCACAATTCTATGATTTAGAAGCTAAGGGATTGTTTAATAGCAAATTTGTTTTCTGCCAAAATGATAAATCTTTAGTTTTCATTTATTGCTATAAACCAATTGAAAGTGGTTAAATTTGTTCTGATGCTCCTGTAACATTGTTTTGCCACATCATTTTTTCTTTTTCGTTCATGCTGTCCCTCATTGATGCGGTTCAAACAGGTAATGGAAACAATGTTGCCCTATGGCACAGTTGAAAGAAAAAAAAACACACAAACACTTAGTTTGACAAATCCTGCTTTTTTCTTTTATCCTCATGAGATTTGTTGACAAAATGAAAAATGCAGAAATCAAAAGTCTTAATCTTTAGCTGCTCTCGGGCAGAGCGTTTAGAGCCGCCTCACCTAAAAGGTTCACCTCCATTTCATCCAATCAAAAACAATCAGGACACCATGAACTGAGACGAATATGTCCCCCTCACTGCCTCCTGACCCTCTACTCTGTCCCCATGGTAACCCTTGACCATCAGCGAGGCGCAGCCATGACTCTTGCCTCTCTCCTGACTGTAGATCATTGCTTGCTAAACAGGAGGCCAAATGCCTTATTAGCTCTCTGATGTATCTCAGGATTAATTTACACAAAATATATCTTCAACTGACAGTGCGCTAAATCAGCGGGGACATTCCACTGCCACTGCTGGACGCCTTGAGACATTATTTCATTTCAAGGCAGCCGCTCTGTTTCTTATAAAGTATTAGTCAATGCATTTGAAGGAACTGTGCTAAAGTGTAGTGAATTCACATAACCCTGCAGGTTTTTGTTAAGGATGTTGAGGAAGTCGGCACCAGCCAAAGAATATGTATTTACAAACTGTGCAAATCACGCAAATTAAATACAGGCATAAATAAATGTATGTGTATGTTCCAGCCAGGCTCTCTCTGAGCCTCCGGAGTTACTGAGGGAGCCAACCGAAATGCACCAACTGAAAGGCCTGTATGTGTTTTTGTAAACTGAAAAGAAGCAGCACTTCTTTGGAGCAAAACAAGATTCAATAAATAGATTTTTGGTTTGTTTTTCCCTGTTGTGCACTACATAACAGGTTGCCTGTGATTATCATGCAATCGTCTTCAAAAGAGCTCCAGTGAATTGATTGGAACGTTTTTCTAAAAGTGATATTGTATTGGAAGAGTAATTTAATTTACCTTTGTGTCAGCATTAAATGGACTCCACAGGGAAGAACTTTTCAACAGTATTCAAAAAATGTATTTGTCTCATATATTTATCATACGGGTCTGAAGCGGGACACGGTACAATGCATTATGGATACACAGGCTAAGAGAATCTTTAATTTCTGGCACCTTGAATTTGTGGAAGGGATGATCCGTCTGGACAGGCAAGATCCCTATAATGCTACAGCTGCACTGTCCAGGAACGATTCCTGATAACAGCGCCGCTCCAACCTTTTTCTCAACAGGACTAATGTGAACATGTGTTTGTGAAGTGTTTTTCACGAATGACCCCAAATGGAGCAGAGGGCCGGCTGCACTTGTACATCTGTGATTTCTGGTTTTCATCTAAGTGGCGCTATTCTCGCTCTGGTGGCTCAGAGGTCATCGGGAGTTGAGGGAAAGGTCAGCTTTGTCCGGTTTGGTAGAAAAGTGGAAAGATGGAAAGGCTACAATGGATCTGACCTTTACTGATGAATGCGGGAAAAAGGGGAGGAAAAGCTCCTTTCAGCATAAAATCAACCATGTGCTGCTTGCAGTCATTGGTGGAGGAGTGAAAGAGTGAAGCTTAAAGGAAAAGAAGGTTAGTGAATGTGAGACTGAATACTTGACTCCACTCTGTGGCTCTTAGCTACGCGTAGAACATCTGCCTCTGTAATTTGCAGGATGTTTGCTTGAAGTTATTTAACAGCCAAAGGTGTCTCTAAGGATCATTCACAGTGGTATTTTCTTGAAATGCAAGGTTATGAAAACTATTTAGTTCAAAATAAGAGATGCTTGTGGGTGAATGTGTAATCCACCTCTGAACCAGTTCTACTTAATGGAAATTGATGTTTACAGCTTATGTTGAGGTTTTCAAAGAGGAGACTTAAAGAAGACAGAGTGGAGCTCCTAAACAGAGATAACAAGCCAGTATACGCTTACAGTCGCCTGACAGATTAATGGAAATAGTAGAATTTCCACAGGCCTGTGCAGAGAGCAGGAAAACTCACTCTCAGCACCCAGAATGCAAAAACCTGTCATAAGACTTTTCTTGAAAGGCTGTGACTAGAACGTGACAATATGAACGAGAATTCACCGCCATGCAAATTTGTATGGGTGATAAAAAAAAGAAAGAAAAAAGATGTAATATAAGATATTTATATGGAACAGCAGCACATGTAATCAACTGATTACTTTGTTAGTGTGCACCATGTGGGTTATTTCACTTTAATTTGTAATTATAAAGGAGTCTAGAATAAAATATGCAAAGAATATGAGCTCATGATACTATTTCAGACAATGACTACCACAGAAAATGTAATTTTCTGATGCTTCACTCCCATTCTTCTCATTTCACTAAACAAAGAGATCAGAAACAAAACCAAAATAGAATAAAAGCACATTTTAAACAAGTTTATAATTAAGATCTGAACTAGATCAACAAATGATGAAAATGAACATTAACTTACTACATTTTTATTCCAATCCCGTGACTGCCTATCCTGGTTTTGCCCACCAAATGCTCACATATGCAGCAGTATTTATGACGTCCACCTATGTGAACAATTAGAAACCACTTTGTTCATGAGCACATCGATTTTAACCTGAGAGCAGGAAAGTTTGACTGACAAACATGCCATGAATGCATTTCTTCTTCAGGCTGTCACTGAATGGGTCATAAAGAGGAGTCTTGAAATAATGCACCTGCATTTGGGCAACACAGACCTGTATTTAAAGGGCTTGTGTAGAGATATACAGCCAAACTCATAAAGCAGACAGCAAGGTGAGAACAGTCAGACAAGACGGGAACAAAAAAAGTAGGGTTCAGAGGATTTAATGGCAAACTTGGCACAACAGACAGCATTTGAACCCGTGAGCTACAGTTAAATGCGGCCTTGGAGCACACAGCTGCAGTGTGCACGGATGCTGTCCTCATGTGTCATACAGTAACAGTATGTTTAATTTTATCTGAGGTGATGCTCCTACAGCAGATTTCCTCACACAGCTGCTGTTCGACTGCCTCAATTTCTTTTAGGTGTGAATTTCTACTGCTCTTTGTTTTAAAGTTGCGGTTATCTACCTGCTCCTGAAGTTACCTTAGTATATGTAAGATTGATGTTAATTGTGCAACTGAAGTGTTATAAACTGCTCCTTTCTGCGTGAAAAACTGTAGATGGGACAAGAGGAAGCCCACCTGAGGCTCAACAGCAAGCTTCCATAACTAGGATATGATGGCCAATGAGCTGTTTAGTTAATAACTAAGAATCACCGATGATTACTTTCACACAAAGCAGAATTTCAGTGATATGAACTTTGTTGTATTCATATTTGCAAAAAATTACTTTTAGGAATCAAACGCACTCTGTTCATTTCAGTCAAATAATCAAATTATATTTTTTGAGTATTTTATCAGATTATGTGATTTTGTGCTGCTGAGTCCAACATGTAGTTTTCCATGTTAGTCTTCTGTTCCAGAGAGAGGTGGCGGATTTACTTCATCCCTTTCTATCATTTGTCTAATGATTTCTTCACCCAGGTCATTGTATCTTAGCATTAAGGATTACTACAAAGGCCCTCTACCACCTGATTAAAGCTGGGTTGGAGGAACCAGAGGAATTTGAGACAGGGAGGATAAGGGGTCTGTTATTCCCTTGTTATCACTATGATTCTGAAATGAACTACGCCATGCACAAAATGGTTGGGTGAATGGATAAATGGCATAAAAAAACATCTATTTTAGTCTTTTATGAGCTGTAATGTCTGCTTTGCTTAGTGGTGAATTTTATTCTGTGCACCCTTATGATTCACTAGCAACCTATCCACTCTTGCCCAGTGACAGCTGGGATGGAGTAAAAACTCTATCAGGGAAAGAAGGAACCACATGACAGCATGATCCAAAAACGCCATCTATTTGAAACCAGAGACTGTTTGAAATGAAGATGAGTGCTCCCAACCAGGAGACGCATTTTCAGGGAAGACTTTGTATGTTTAAGTGAAACAATACTAAGCTGCATACTGTAACTATTACAACAGATTTCTAACCAACTGGAAACATTTGGTGCGTCTTGAAATACAAAATGCAAAAAAAACAAAAAAAACCTTTGCACAGCGTTATCACTTTTAATATTTATGACTTTAGGATTAAATATTCCTGCTCTTACTTAGTCATTATTATTTTTTGTGGTCAATAAAAAACAAACAAAATTGGCCACAAAAAAAACAAAACAAAGTACAGTACATCATAAGGTTTAGTGTCTCATTAAAAGCAACCTTTCCGCAGAGTAATTCACAGCCATTAGTAATCTCTCCCCTCACAGTCGTTTTGCCCCACATGCCATTGCTAAAGAGTAAACAAATAAAAACGGGATTTACTGTTTCCTGCTTTATTGTGTTACAGTCTGTTACATCACAAGCAGTCAGACGGAGATCAATATAATTTGATTGCTGGGAGACTTGCTATCAAAACTGTGATCCATCATGTTGATTAAATACTGATCAAACTCACAGTAGCACTTTTGTTCAAATGAGGTCAAGAGGGAATGCTGCAGCAAGTAGTTTGTAATGTTTCTGTGCTACTCCGGTGCTCTCCTCTCAAGCTGCCAGGAGAACGCTTTTCTTCTTTTAAAGTCTGGCTGTGGTATGAAAAGAAATATGGACGTGTGGGACCAAAGGGATGACAGAGAAATGAAAGCTGACAGAAGCCTTTGAGGGAGCAGAAGTCCAGCGCAGAGAGAGAAATTTTAAGTGAGAGAGGGAAAAGCGTGGAGAGAAATCCAATTCTTGCTGCTCTTAAACATGAAGTTTTCTTTCTCCTCGCCTTTTTAAAGGGGAGATAGCCGATAGCAGAGAATTAAAAGTTCATCGGAATTTTCTGGAACTTCAAAAGCAGTTTCGCTTGTCAGGCTTTAAGTCACATTGCATATCTGTTGCGCAGCATGGAGTACAGTCAACCACAGCTGGTGCTGTTTTTCAGCAGTTTCCTTTAAAGAACCTCTTTGGATGAAATTTGACAAACATGGGGTATCTTTCAGTGAGTTACATCTATTCTCTGATGGATTGCCCCCAAAGATGAGTTCAATAAAAAGCTATTACAAAACATGTAGTACAACACATTGTCTCCCTCAATGAGAGATCCAGTCAAAGAAAATGTAGATGTTGGCGCCTACAGCCTCCTGCTCCACCTTCAATGGCCATCACTGGTCCGCTCAAAACCCAACCACTGCACACACCAAGTCCTTCAAAAGCTGTTTCTTCTTTATGCTTTCAACCTATATGCACAGAACAACTTTTTCTTGAACGCTGTTGGACTTTCTTGAAGTTCCCTAGAGAACAAAGTTCCAATAGTCCCTGCCTGCTGTTGCATGTTAAGAATCAAATGTAACCTACATAATATGAAGTGCTCCAATGCTGGTTCTGGAGTTATTCCCACCAAACTCCTTGATAACATCACCACATCTTTCATAGATTATTACTGCAAACCTCTTAGTCTTAATGGAAAGGAAAAGACATAAAGACTGACAAAGACTCTGACTTGTGTTTTTTGCCTGCAAATAGAATCCACTTTGTCTCAACAAAACGGACTAAAAATTGCACAAAGGCTTGTACTTTTATCTTTCATTTCAGAAGATCACCCACTTGACCAATGCTGTGATGCTTCTGTATGTGTATCCCCAGATTTAAAGGAAAAACATGGAAGGCATGGAAGTGCAGGAAAACATTTTTTCCAACAATCTCGATGAAGTCCAAAGTGCAACTGAAGCAGGTTTTGAAAGACACAGTTCCTTAAAAGCATCTCTCAAGTTATCTTAGGAAACTGATGCTGATGACTGATGCTGCCTCTGTGATAAATAAGCCAACTTACTATGAGATTGAAGGCAATTCCCTCTAACCTTGATTAAATCAAGAGATAGATGTTCTGGTCACTTTGCTCCTTATACAATGTTCTGCTGGATGTCTCTTTCACCCTTTGTTTCCTTTTGGCGTGTGCAATCTTCCAACAGATTGCTGTACCTCGTTGCTCCATTCAGAAGGGAGTGCGTGTTTCTGCAAATGATGGAGCATGTATGCTTGTCGAAACTCATCAAAACTCTGGCCTTAGTCCAGTGTTTCGATGTCGGCGATGAATAGGCTGTCAGACAGCAATGCGTCCACACAAATCTTTGCCGCTGTCCACAACAAATCTGCGGTATGTCTCGGTTTTTCTCTCAACTTGGGACATTTATTAAAGCAAACCCTCTGAGATCTGAGGGACAAGAGCATACAAGTGTAAACTGGGATAGTTGCAGGTGTTTTTCAAGTAGTGCCAAAGTCATTTGAAATGCATTAGAAGGAGCTAGGGTATATCCATGTGGAATCGCTATTCCACCAGCTTCTCATGTCATTACACCTCAGATGGGATGTTTGTGACACTATTTGATTTGCTGTATACATTCATGTGCGATGGTGACTCATGAAACATTCATTAGTCCTTGTTGAATGGTTTCCTTTTGAATTTACAGCATAAAAGGGGTTTTACTAAAAGGTCGGGACCTTATTTTTCTTATAGTTATTGTTGAGGAAATGTCAGCAGAGGTAAGCCTTAGGTCAGCATAGATTCAAACGCAGACACGTAGCTTTGTTAAACATTTTGACAGTAGAATAAGTAGCTGAAAGTTAGAATGGAAAAAATTGAAAAAATGAAAAAAATACGTCTTTTGTCACAAAGAAAAATGAACAGGGTCACGATAACAACTTAAGTACAGAAGCTGAATCAGGGGTGGAACATTATTGTTGCTGCCCTCTGGTTTCCAAGGCTGCACGCCTCAAGGGAAATGGCCTTAGTGTGTTGCTGTCACTAATTCACAGGGGTGCCAGCATTAGCATTATTTCAATTCAATGGCCTTTGGTAATGCCATTTTTCTTTTCTTATTTTTCTTTTCAATCAAGCTGACAAAAGTCAGAAATGGCTAAGCCCATACTGGATCTGCTGAATGGATGCTGTCATAACCAAGGACAATATGTAAAAGATGGAAATAGCTGCTGGTTTTGAGATACACTATATTGCCAAAAGTATTTGCTCACCTGCCTTGACTCACATATGAGCTTAAGTGACATCCCGTTCCTAATCCATAGGGTTCAATATGACGTCGGTCCACCCTTTGCAGCTAGAACAGCTTCAACTCTTCTGGGAAGGCTGTCCACAAGGTTTAGGAGTGTGTTTATGGGAATTTTTGACCATTCTTCCAGAAGCGCATTTGTGAGGTCGCACACTGATGTTGGACGAGAAGGCCTGGCTCTCAGTCTCCGCTCTAATTCATCCCAAAGGTGTTCTATCGGGTTGAGGTCAGGACTCTGTGCAGGCCAGTCAAGTTCATCCACACCAGACTGTCATCCATGTCTTTATGGACCTTGCTTTGTGCACTGGTGCACAGTCATGTTGGAAGAGGAAGGGGCCAGCTCCAAACTGTTCCCACAAAGTTGGGAGCATGGAATTGTCCAAAATGTCTTGGTATGCTGAAGCATTCAGAGTTCCTTTCACTGGAACTAAGGGGCCAAGCCCAGCTCCTGAAAAACAACCCCACACCATAATCCCCCCTCCACCAAACTTTACACTTGGCACAATGCAGTCAGACAAGTACCGTTCTCCTGGCAACCGCCAAACCCAGACCCGTCCATCAGATTGCCAGATGGAGAAGCGCGATTCGTCACTCCAGAGAACGCGTCTCCACTGCTCTAGAGTCCAGTGGCGGCGTGCTTTACACCACCGCATCCGACGCTTTGCATTGCACTTGGTGATGTATGGCTTGGATGCAGCTGCTCGACCATGGAAACCCATTCCATGAAGCTCTCTGCGCACTGTTCTTGAGCTAATCTGAAGGCCACATGAAGTTTGGAGGTCTGTAGTGATTGACTCTGCAGAAAGTTGGCGACCTCTTCGCACTATGCGCGTCAGCATCCGCTGACCCCGCTCCGTCAGTTTACGTGGCCTACCACTTCGTGGCTGAGTTGCTGTCGTTCCCAAACACTTCCATTTTCTTATAATACAGCTGACAGTTGACTGTGGAATATTTAGGAGCGAGGAAATTTCACGACTGGATTTGTTGCACAGGTGGCATCCTATCACAGTTCCACGCTGGAATTCACTGAGCTCCTGAGAGCGACCCATTCTTTCACAAATGTTTGTAAAAACAGTCTGCATGCCTAGGTGCTTGAATTTATACACCTGTGGCCATGGAAGTGATTGGAACACCTGATTCCGATAATTTGGATGGGTGAGCAAATACTTTTGGCAATATAGTGTATCAAGCCAAAACTTGCCATTAAAAATGGATTCTATGCTATAGTTTGAAACATTTTTGCAAATTTATACCACCATCCTAAAACCCAACTGTGATTTCTTTTCTTTTGTTTTTTTCCATTAAATGTATGGAAACCTGATTATTTAGTACTTTATATTCAGTCTGCTGATCATTTTGATGATAATTGCCTAACTGAACTTTTTTCAGGTCCCCAAGATTAATACTGAGGGCTGCGCAGTTTTGTGGTCAACTCTTTTCCCCCAAATCGAGAGGGTTTCCAATTCTGTGTCGTTTGCATGTTCTCCTCATCCCAGGATCACCAGGAACACGCTTTCTTTCACGGTCCAAAAAACTACATGATTGGTGATTCAGAAGTGACTCCCAGCTTCTCAGCTGATGGTGGCTGGGAGAGACTCCAGCCTCCTGTCGACCTTGATTTGGATTACGTAGTAATATAAAAGTGATGGATGGTTTCCAGTATCACACTTCTCTCACAAGACTCCAGTCTTATGACACAGAAGACTAGAGTATATCTGGTTTCTAACAGCCAAGATGGAAATTACCAACTGCTGTCCACAAACCAAAGTAAAAAAATCCCATGATCACAGTTTATCACAATTTTAAGCATGCATTCCTCTTGAATCTTATCTAATCAACCTCCATAACTGACTTCATTAGACTATAAAGTAATGAATGAATGCAACTTCAACAAAAACAATCAAAATCATATTCATGTAAGGATTGGGCTATAGTTACTCATTTAACATAATCCATATAAATGACTGATTGTCTTTGTCCTTTCAGGTCTATACTTGTGTTAAACTCTGGGTGTGCCCACAGATTCTCCTTCTTTATCTGTTACAGTAGATACAGATCTTAAAGGTCATCATCCACACACACGCTTTCTTATCACATTCCAATGAAATATGCATGAATTAGGAGCTTGCCTGTTCATGTCAGAGCTATCTGGCTAATAATACTCGGTCGCGTCCAATCTTCCTATTGTACAGGGCAGGCCCAGCCCAGAGGATAAATGTCTATCACATCCGGATTTCGGGGCTCTTCCCAACTGAGATCCTCAAAGAACTTTTTCAGTGAGAGCCCAGCGCTGATATACTTTGCCGCTGACCAATACATTACAGTACATATTTGTACTCTTGATCTGCTCTGGTTTATTCTCAGGCTTCCAACTAAAGAATCAGGCCGACATTCACATTGAAAATTAATTAAAGGGCTGAGGGACCAGCAATTAATTTTTTTCTAAATCTTAACTGCAAAAAGAAAGTCCAAATCACTGATGCTCTACAGTCGGAAATGTTACTCTGACAATAAGTTCACTGTTTTTGACCACTTAGAGATACCTAAAGAACAGCCATGACATTTGGCTCAGATATCTCAATGATCCAATGATTGCACAAGCCCCAGAGGCTGACATTTCTGGTTCTTAGCAAATTAACTCAACATTTGAATAGACTGCCTTTTCTTTGGTCTAACATTTAGTTCAAACATTAGCAACGCTGTAGGTTTCAAATTCTGAAATATTGCTATGCTAACTGAATTTAGGGTGGTCAGTTGCTTGGAAAACGTCAGCATTTATGCTTGCAAGTGTCAGCTTTTTGATTCAGGCAACACAGCAAACAAGGCTGCTGATTCTTGATTGTGCTGTTCAGTAGCTCTGAGGAGAAAAATGACAGTAGAGGAATGGAAAAATTTACCAACGGCTTGAAACAACATCAATTTATGAAGAAAAACAAACAAGAAATCTGAATTTTAAACAGTCCTGCAATGGACTGGTCACCACTTCAGGGTGTACCCCGCCTCTCATCCATTGTCAGCTGGGATAGGCTCCAGCCCCCTGGAAAATGGATGGATGGAAATTTAAAAAACAACAAAATATGTTTAAAATGAGGATGACCAGTTTGGTAGCAAATACTTTTTCTCTTCAAGTCAATTTTAAAAGAAAGATAACACAGCAGGAAAACTGAACTTGTCGCGCTCAGCTCTGCTCATTCTAAGCACTGAGGCAGAAAACTCACACCCTCCAACAATCTAAGGTAGACTGTGTGCAAACAGGAAAGGTCGGCAGTTCCGCGTCCCTACTTTTTTTTCTCCTCTGACCCCCTTTCAAACTCCATGTCAGGGCCTGAAAAACACAAGCTGAACTGTGTTTTGCCCCTTTTTGTCAGCAGGTGACACTGATTGTCATTTGTCACCCTGTGTCAGTGAGTGTTGCCATGGAAACACAGCTCCTAGCCCGGCTGAGATACACCAGTACATATTTTGTAAAGCTTCAAAAGTGCAGACCACATGGTCGGTCACTAATGATCTCCAGGTGCTTCGGGACTTATTTGGCTATTTTGGGAGCACTGTGTAGTTTGAAATTTTTTTTTCTTTTTGTGTGTGTGTGAGCATTTGCATTTTGATGATATTGTTTGGGCTACTAATGTTCCAGCCAGCTGTGTGAGGCTGATGTTGCTGGAGATGTGGAGGTCAGACAAAAAGTTTGCTGCAGGGGCAAAAGAACAGCTGGGTGAAACAGGATGTGGCCTGCAGCTGAAAGAAGGCCAGGCCCCCCTCTGTCTCACTTCTGTGCGCACATGTGTTCATGCCACGTTTAACACATGATAGTTTGTCTTTTTTTTCTTCTTTTTTTTTTACATGGCTAGGCTCTTCATTTCCATATAACCTCCATTCCTACTTTTGTGAATAGGAGTCAACAATAATGAGATGACAGTGGCTCGTTAAAGGAAACCTCTTCTACTATGCATTCATTAAATCCCCAACAGACACTCCGTCTTTCATGTTTTAGCTGACATATGGGGGGCGGAGAGCCAGGGGAAGATGGAAGAATGCAAAATATATCTTACAAAAGCAGCAGATAAACTATTTATTTTCTCTTTGTGCAAATGCTGATGCAAAGAGACTGTTATGGCATTTAGTGACTGACAGAAACTGCTGTCTTGCCTTTTTAGATGGCCTGCTGTTTGCTGTCCAAGTGCCAGCATACACGATTCATTCAACTGGGCCAAGAATTGGGCTGGAGTTCAGGGAAGACTTCCATGAAAATAAAGTCATCTATTTGTGTTCATCGATTAAGCATTATTCCCAGAGGCTCTCTCAATCTGCAGAATTAATTATCAAATTTCACAGAACTAACAAGCAGTAGAGGGCTGCTGCTAAGGGGGGTCGGCATGAAGTATGGCAGAAACGAGAAGTAGAATATGATACAAAAGGGAAGGTGTGAGAGACAAAGGAACACAGCTGGTTTGAGAGTTAAGTGAAACAACAATAAAACAGAGGAGAGAGGATGAAACCTTCAGGTGCTGACAGATTAGAAAGGCAAAATAAACTACAAGTACCGAGGAACAGTAAACCAACAACTTTCTTAATGTGAGATGGGGATGCTGACCACTTCACCTTGATGCAGCCATAATTATAGGAAATAAAATTCTCCTAAAATATCAAGGAATGAAGTTTGAGATTTTTTATTGGTAAAACCAAAGCAGTAAAATCTATTTCCTTTTGACTATAATTATTCTCTGAGACAGAAGACAAATAATCCTAAACTGCATTGAAGTCTGTGACATGGATTGATTGTGAGACTTCTACTCTAAACCTTATCTATGTGGATAAACCAAACCAAAGGGGATGCAGCAGACACAGTGCCAAAATGGTCAGGGTTCATGTTTAGGTAGAATTTTTCTTGATTGTCTGTGTGTGTCTATTCCTGTACCAGGTGGGCGTGTGGCTGGCAGTGACCTGACTACTCATCGCCTTCACCTGAGGCTGATCCAGTCTTCCCTTTTTCTCCTCACCGGTCCATTGTTCTCCTGACAGACTATTTCTGGATTTACGTATGCGTTGTCAGACTGCAACCAAAAGAAGAGGCCATCGTGCACCCCTAGTGCTTAGGCCAAATTATTCCAAGCCACAACCTGATCATTTCCAGAGTTGGAACGCTGACGGCACCCCATGCTCTCTCCAGACCTTAAAACAGTTTTGTTTTTGTATCTCTATGCAAGTAAAGTCACTTCCTCTTTTTGCCATCCAGTTCCCAGTTTTTGACCAGATCCTTCTTTATCTCATTTTTTTGACAAAGTGGTTTGTTCAAAATTCAGTATGTTTATTGGAATTGATCTAACATGAACCAGTTTATCATACCACAAAGACCCTGGGCCCAAAAGGAAAACAATGTATACAAAGAAAGCAGCAATGGGGAGTCAGTCTGATTTTACAGTAATAACCATCACCTGTACTTTAACAGTAAGCGATCAGTAGATGACAACGTAAGAGACAAAAACAAGGCTCATGTTCAGCTTCCATACAGAATGATCTGCAAAAAGAAATGGGGAAACAAGAAAAAGATGGAGGCAAGGGAGCAAATAAGTATGTGTGGGCCCTATATTGTATGGTTCTCAGACTTGGTGGAGGTGCTCTCACCCAGAAGAAGAAACAGAGGATGTGAAAATAGAAACTTAGAGCAAGCTGTGTGGAAGGTAGAGAGCAGCTCTCAGTAAGCAGGGAGATGGAGTGTGTCTCTGGAGCTGATTAATGTAGCCAATTGCATCCAGGTGCTCTGGAGTTTAAAGTGAATAATTAGAAGCAACTGTAGACTATGGAAGTTCAGACAGCTTTCCAAATAAGCATGAGTGTGAAAAAAAGGTGATATTTCTTCACCCTTCCCAGCTTCTGGTGCAGTACGTCTTGTCAAAGCATCAGCAGCCTGCTTAAAATGGATGACGAGCACCACACCAAAGTATGTAATTAGTGAGTCATAGTGGCAGCTTGCATATACGCGTGCTATAATTATACAACATTTTATAGTGCGTGTTCTTTGACCTCTTTAGGAATGACAAAAAAACATTCCCAACTCGTGGCATGGACTCTGCTGCCCGTAAATGCTGATTTTAGGCATGAATTCTTCACTCACCCCCTCACTCCCATGGTGGTACGGAGGACCCACTTTAGCTGCTCACTGGACTGACAGATACAGGTGGAATGCAGGTGCAGACAATCCACAGCGTCAAAAGTGTTTCGTTGCTTAGAATACATCACTTGTGCGTACCAAATCCTGATAGATTACTGAGTGTTTTCCTCCATCTAAGGAGCCTGCTGATCAGTCAAGGGCAAATTTTGAGGTACAGCCAAACATCCAGAAGAGTAAATAATCGCTTATTGCCACAATGCCTTCATCACTCTTGGGAAATTCTGTATCAGGGTTTTCCCCCTGTACTGATCTCTGTCCATGTAGACTGAGACGGGAGATTGCTGCTCAGAGGAATCCTGATTGGTATGGAGGGACTGTTCTGATCTGAACGCAGTCTTCCACTTTTCCTCTGCTTATTAACTCTTGAAGCAGCTCCCTGGTTGAGACCTGGCTTGATGACAGTAATCACACCGCTGCTTTTGTGATGGTAATACACAGGGCAGCAGCTTTTGGCCTTTCATCTCATCCACAGGAGAGGGTATTGAAAAACCCGAGACAATGCAGTCATCCTGAAGAGCTGAGAACCATTCATGTGTTTGCAGAGGTGTGACTGTGTGTGCAAGTGTTTTCGCTGAAGTGTAATTTCACAAATTGCACGTGAAGATTTCTCCGGGCCTTATCTGGTGATTCACTGGTAAAATGGTTCTTACTTGACTTAGCTGCCTTCTCACTGGGCAACATGTAACTTACGCAACTCGCTTGTGGTCTCTTACCAAAATCTTTGCTCGAAACAAACAGATCAGTTTTCTACATCTTGACATTGAATAGTTTTATATTAAACACAATGACTCACTTTGAAAAGTCTCTTGAAATATCCATTTTCCCTCTTACTTGCCTGTCATCTGCATCACCAACCATCCAGAGCTAATTATACTTAATCAGACTGAATGGTTTCCTAAAAAGCTCAGAGCTACTAAATGATGCTGGTCACGAAGGACACAATGCGCCTTCGCCTCTTTAGGCTTCCATTCCTCCACTTGTACATCTTACTCCTTATCACAACAGAGAGATAAACGTGGCTGGGGAAATGTGGTGAAAGTGTTAGGGAACTCAAGGCACGACCACACCTGTCAGGGTTTCGTCTGCAAAATTAGGTTAAGGCGGCACGATAGGGGCAGAATTAGCATGCAATCAATTAGTTCCCACAAAGCTTGAGAAGATTTACAAAAAGCACAAAATCCTCAAAGTCGAGTCACTACAAACTACAGTTAATGAGCTGCCTAATCAATGCAGAAAAACCTTTAAACAAAGTATGACTGAGTGCTCAGTTTTGGATTATAGTATTTACACAGTCTGCATGTAAAAACCACAACTGTATTTCAGTTGGTTTAATTAGCTGTGCATTAACTGTGAAAACAAATAACTCAAAATCTGAACCCTATGACTAATTAATGCTGTTTTTGTTTTGATTCTTTGGCCTATTTAGTATTTCATTCATCAAATTAATTAAACTTGATATAATTTCTTTTTATTATTAAGTTTCTTGGGTTCAATAGTAGAGAAAATGTTTTTCCTGCTTTGGCTTCTTATATTGCCTCCAGTGTTTCTTTTAAATTGGCCATGACACATGTCAGAAGAAAATGTTGTCAGAATTAACTCGGTGGCTGAGTACTGTGGTCCAGGTCTAGTCTGCGAATTTACAATATGATTTCAGAATAGAATTATATTTATGTAATTCTATTGTACATACAGTACAACATGAATTCAGTGTGTATAAACATAGTCCTTTTTTGGTAAGATGGTAAGATTGAAAATTGATCCATTCAGACTGTGCCAATACACAACCTCTTAAAGCACTTCTTGACTGTAAGTCCTTCTCCATTAAAGTCCTGTTTTTTTGGCAACTTGCATAAGCGATCCGGCAATAACCAGGCTACATCCTGAACACTAAGAATTCTGAGTGCACCAATTCCCACATGGTAATTAAACATCCACAAAGGCCACATCGATGGAATGTGTCACCTCTGCTTCAACAGCAACAGTGTGGATGGATCATGGAATGGAGCTCCAAATTTGTAGTTAATCACCCGAATGTAAATGATCAATGTATTTAATGACTGACCTCCCAGAGAGATTCATGCCAGTCTTCGCTTGTCCTCACCATTTGTTCGTGAATTTGTTTCTTTGTGAGTTTGAGTTTCTTTGTTGGATCCTGCCTCTCATATCAGAAGGTGGGAGTCGAGGAACCTTTTCCTAGCGCACTGTAAAGGTTCTTGAAGTAAAAACGCAGCTTGATATAAATTGCGTTCATTGGCAGCTTCACTTTGTATTGGAGTGCTAATCTCCTCATCTACCAAATGGCCAAACATCTTCAGGCTAGATTGTCAGGAATATGAACAACAGCCCCAATACAGTAACAGTGTGTTGCGATCATCCATCCATCCATCCATCCATTATCAATACCGCTTATTCCCTTATGGGGTCGCGGGGGGAACTGGAGCCTATCCCAGTGGTCAACGGGCGAGAGGCAGGGTACACCCTGGACAGGTGTTGCGATCATTCAGAAAGAAAAAAAAGTGTACAAAACCTGAACCCAAATTAGTAGAATATCCATCCATTTCAGATGCCATCAGGGAAGGGATGAGGTCCAGGGATTCCTATTCCATGATGGGGATTTACAAGAATCTCAAATATTAAAATAATATAATGATATTAATGATATGATAATTCCAGCTAGTTACCCATATTGTGGAAAATGTTTCACATTATCTTTCAACTTTGGCAGTCAGGAGAAGATGATTACTGGGCAGTTTTGACGCACTGGTAGGAGGATACAACTGAGGTTTAAATGAAAGAAGACAGTGACAGGCTCATGGAATGTAGCCAGTTCTCACTGTAATTAACATCCATCAACACCAGAAACTGTCGCTGTGAGTGCCCATCCTACCACCCACAGATATGTTGAAGGTTTTCCAAAATCCATTAAGATTTCTGCAGTAACTGGATTCATCAAGCCATCCTTGGATTATGCAGTGCTAGTGAAATGTTAGAACACAGTTGCCCATTCACAAGTAAAAGTGTCTAAAACTATTTACAGCCACTGTGCATTTCACGCCCTCAGGCACAACCGGAACTGAAAACAAAAATGATCAGACAATGAGCAGATATCTCTAGAGCAAGCATACTTTTCCTTCTGAGACTTTCTGATAATGATGCAAAGGCAGCATTGCATTCAACCCTGACTTCTCCGTGCAGCTGTGAAAGTAATCAGCAGTACAGTCAAACCCTCCCTCTGCCTTTCACTCATGGCTGGGCTCCTTTGTTTATGACCCACCCCTCCCTCATCTCCCTTAGACCTGTTTAGGGATGTTCACTCGTACACCATCACATGGATGCATACACACGGAAAGAAAGTACCTGCTTGGGCTTGCAAAGACACGCATGCATCAGCAAATTAGTATTATCCCTGAAGCCCATGTTTGTCTCCTCCAGGCACAATGCTGCATAGCATACATAATGATAGGCACCGAGAGCTCATATTAAAAGTACTTTGCATAAAGTATGGGGTAAAGTACAGGTATGAGTAAAAAAAAAACAGTTAAACAGGGATGAGCTGCTATAATCATGGCAGCTTATACCACTTCTTACGCATAAACATGTGAAAAAGTATAATCCAATTCATGTTAGGTCTTGACATATGGAAAATAAAACATTTGCTCAACTAATAGAATAATGTACAAACATATTTTTAAAAAACATATTAAAAAAAGTTTTCTGGTCTGAAACAATCATTAAAGTGTTTGAATGATGAAAAGGAGGAAAGACATTCATCACGACATGGTGAGGACAATTACTCACATGTCAGACTGTTGTCAGTGAGGCCTCATTTTTAGACATAGACAGGACCAGATATTTTTATATGATCCCAAAAAAAAAACTAAATTAGAACCAAGAGATGCCATGTCTGTTATTTCACATTTCATTTTAATGTAGATACAATAACTAATTCTTATTAGAATAACATTGTCTGACTATTGTTCTTTTAATAAACAAGTACTCATACAGCACTTGTTGTTACCATTTTGTCTATAACAAAATGTTAAACAGGCCAATATCCATTCAATTAAATTCAGTGTCATAGATCTTACGACCTAAAACTGCGCAGAAATGTTCAAATGGAATTCAGAAACATTAAAATATCATTATTATACCATGCTTTCATATTTTCAATCAGTAAATTAGTTTGTCATTTATTTGGTGAAAAAATAATGTCAGAAACTGTACAATTAGATGACATCACACAAAAAATGCTGAGAATTTCTGACTTACTTTGAAAGCCCTTTTGGTATTGGTACACTATGAATGTAACTTTCTGCCCTATAGATTTTTATGATGTTGCAGCGAAATAAATCCCTGAACCCAACTCCCCAAATTGAGTTGCATCATTTGCACACACAGGGAGGAATTTATGTCTTCAATGTTTTTTTCCTCCTCTGTCAACTGAGACACATCCACTTATGCAGTAGTTTGCTGTACTGAAAAGGAAATGTTGCCAGAAAAATGTGTACATCAGTGGCATGTCGTTTCTGAATATTTTATGCGGTGGGGCACATTGTTACATACTTCTGTGAAGAAAGGAGGTTGGACAGGACCGCGGAATGCACGAGACCTGCTAGATCACAACCATGAGATAGGGCCTTGTTGGCAGGCTGCAAAATTTGACTTTGCAGCTACAGTAAACTCGTGTAACACCAATTGGTGTTAGACATTGACAGCTACAGGTTTGAAGAAAGTGTGACAAAATGTTGCAACCACAAGCCCCAATGAGCAGTTACATTTTCTGTGCATCACTGACCCGTCGTGGGTGGACAAAAATAACTCTGGGGCTTTGTGTAACGAGATATCGGAAACAGAAAACTGTGAACACAAAATTTAGATTTCCAGTTAACACTTTTTTTTATTTAAAAGAAACTGGACTTTGACTACTGTGAAGGCAGTCATCTATTAATCAGTTTAATTTAACTTTTCTCCATTGCAACCCCCACTTCAGAAATCCCACTTTTGGGGGGTAATTTAAAAGGAAGACTACAAAGGAAGATCTAGAAGGAAACCTTTTAACATCAGATGGTGTGTAGCTTCATCAGGCAGCTCAGTGCACACAGAGGGTCATATTAAAGACTTCAGATCCACAGCACCCCACAGAGCAGCTCCATGTGGTCTTTCCAAGAGCCAGTAGGAGAGCAGCAGAGAGGACTTTGAACACTGTCAGAACTTAACACTGAACCTGATGGTGGTGGGTGAGTGTACCAGCATGTGTGGCTGACAAGGGCTAGGAACCACTGTAACACATCATCAGTGGTCAGTCCTGTCCATACATTTTCAGTGATTTCTTTGTAAACACATATTTATGATCAGTAGTTTTTGAAAAAAAGAATACAAAAAATATACCCTATTTGTTTTGGACAATAGTTAAAACATTATTTTCACTAAATCAATGTATGCACCAACTACAGTTACTTTGCTTGATGGGCTTCCACTTCCTTCAGGGTATGATCTCAACACACAAGACATATTTCGATGTAAAAACAGATTGCCATGAAATTGGATGAGCGCATACATGATCCTGAAGGGGTAAACGCTTTTGTTTTTAATGACCCTGTAACCTTTTCTCTAGCAGCATTTTAAGGACAAATGAAACATTTTTAGCATCACAACTAATAAAGATGCAAAGTCTAACCTTAGCATATTCCAACCCTCTGGCTGTTACACATTACTGGACATAATTAATTTGGCAGTCTTCAGCCTGTGGAGGTTTAATTGCAGTCCATTTAGAACATTTTGAAAGTAAATTACATTTATCATTGTTATACTTATTATTGTCTCTTAATTACAAAGATTAATTTAGAGGTGCATGCCCACAACTTCGCAGTATTCACATCGTGAAACTGAATCGATTTAGATTCAGTTACAGAACAGACGTGCAAATTCTCTATCTGATCATTGTGGAATCTAAGCCTCCGTTATGTTTAAACTGAAATTTCACCCCTGAAAATATGTAATTATTTAAGACATCCCTGTGAATTATATATAGATCCCAAATGCACAAAGTTTTAAATCAAAGGGAAACATAAGTCACTGTAATGTATTATTGATGTTCACATTAAGAAGGTCGTAACCTGCTTGCTTCACTCACATCTCATATGAGTTCCATAAAGAAAAGCACACACACACACACATACACACACACAGATTCACACAGGCATGTCATCATCGTCATCATCGTGAGCACTTTCAATGGGACAAGGCTGAGTCTCTGAAATGGCAAAAAGTGACAGAGGGAGCAGGTGTTTATGCCTCTCAGAGAAATAAGGAGCCTGAGATGTAAGCTGAGAGGGACTGCCCCCCCAAACACCCCACTCCCCCCGTTTGTACACACAATCCATCTCCTTCTCTTTGCTCCTTCAGTCATCTTCGATCTTTGCTCTTTTAGCTGATTTCTTAGCGTAATGTAGTTCTTCTCTGTGCACCATTCTTTATCTCACTCTGTATTTTGTTATATCTTCGCATCAGATTCCACCTTTTTACTTTATCTAAATCAGTGGGTATCACCTTCCTCCATCTTAGGTCCTCGCTTGGATTCCCAGAAAATCAGCATAATAGTAAGACATCTTTGATGTGGAAATTTAAGATATGCAAACATGAGTGTGGAAAATGTTTAATATACAGATATTTTATTTACAGCACAATACACCACGTAGTTTACAATCCTGCTTGATTTGTTGAGATTACAGAGCGTTCACCGTTGCTAAGAGCAGCAGATGCGCAGCTTTAGCTCATGGGGTGGGGGGGGCCACCAACAATCACAGCCCCCCGAAAATCACATCGAAATCTCACATTTTTATTTGCGATGAATCCACATTGAGCACAATGCCTGTACACCGATATACATGACAATCTTCGTTTCAAATACACATGTGGAGGTTCTGATTTGTGCATGCGCTGGTGGGAAACTGAAGGTCAGACTGATGAAGGAGTGGGTGGATGGGGGTGGTGAGTAACATTAGTTAGTCCACTCAGTGTGGAGGCTGAGGGCCTGCAGATGAAGTGACCCACCAGTCCATTTATCAGGCTCGAAACTCCATTTGGACTCCATACGGCTTTCTAACTTAGATTGACCTGAAACTCTGGAAAAAGGGAATTTAAATGAAAAGTCCATGTACAGTACAATATATATGCAAAAGGAAGGCTTACATTTTGTGCTCTCAGTAAAACTGTGTGCATGTCTGGTCATGTATGAGGAGTTGAGGAGCCAAAACTCTTGCTTGCATTGAATACAATGCTTGAGTGTAAAGACTGCACATCTGAGGTCACCACTGACCAAATGCTCCATGTCTGAACTACTCCACAAGAGCGCAGTCTTATTTCCATTTCTAATACGCTGACACCATTCACTCCTCAGCAGCTGAGGAGCTTGATGAAGGCCCGCCTGAACTCAATGTTGAAGGTGGTATAGATGACAGGGTTTAGGGCACTGTTGACGTACCCCAGCCAGGTGAAGGCCCCATAAAGGGCAGGAGGCACGTAGCATGTCCTGCAGTGGGTGTTCAGAATGTGAGTCACAAAAAAAGGGAGCCAGCAGATGAGAAACACCCCTGAAGCAGGCAGAGAGTAAAGCAGAGCGGGGAAAGGACAATAGGGAATTAAATAGGGTGCAAATAGGACAGAGTGGTGGACACAGAGGAGAGACAGCGCACAGAAAAACAGGAAGGTGGGAAAAAGGCATGCAATTTTACAATGTAAATTTCAGGGAGATGAAAATAGTGAGGAAAATGAGGACAAGGGGAGAAAAACAGAGAAAAGAAAGGTCAAGTTAATTATAGTCACTGTTCAAATTCAATAGCTCCCCTTAGCAGTTAGCCTGCTGTTAAAAAACGATCAATTACTTTCCGTATATTCCGATATAATTGCTGCTTCTGTCTAAATATAAGGACACATTTTTAGATTTGTAAGGACTTTATAACTAATGAAGTCTTGAAAAACAACATTTTAAAGCTCTGTTTTAATACTGTTCTTGTATGTGAAGGCTAACATCCACTGTTACCTTCTTTTTATTCTGACCTTTTTCTTTTTTTAATCTGTTTTCTAGAATTCAACAATTATTGTGTTGTGCACCTAAGCTCCATCACATTTATTCAATTTGCTCAGCAGTAGACAGCATAGTAAGGTGTTAATTAAATTCAAGCCCTACGAGAACAGAAAATTACAGGAAAGTCTAATGAGGTGTTTGAAAAACAGGTTAAAAAAACAAAAAAATACTCATGTATGCTCTCCTTTCACTGAATTTAATCAAAAACTCCTTCTTTGACCAGGCTCGCGGTAACCTGGCAGGTAATTGGAGCATTGCTGTGTGTCATGACATGCTGGAACCCAAACACAGGCCCCTTTTTTTTGTTCGGCTTGATTTCATACAACTCTGCAAGATGTGTTAATGTGTCCCAACTGAACAAATACAAGGGAGCTCATGACTTAATGAGCGTGCTAATGAGTAAACAAGGAGAAAAATACTAAATACTGTAGTTTAGTTTAATTCTAATAAAGCAGCGTTACATGGCTTATTTAAACTGTCTGTTGTATGTTCTTCTGAGACATTTTCATTTCATTTATGAGACTCACCGAGCACAATGGCCAACATCTGAGTAGCCTTTTTCTCCCGGGCGTGCATACACCTGAATCGCTGATTGGTGTGTAAATGTGACATTGGCCGAAGCGATGTGTGCGTCCGTCCATTGGACAGATCTTTCACCTCGCAGCTCATCCTCACAGAGGGGTGTTCCATCTGATGGGTGTCATCAGCATCCTGCTCTCCCCGCTCCTGCTCCAGGTCCAGCTCTGTGCGCCCACAGGAGGCATGGCTAATGCTGCAGTAGTTCTGCGTGTCCACCGGGGGCAGTACGGAATTCTCCACTGGTCCTGTCTTGGGGCGTTTGTGCCACAGGCAGCCTGATAGGAGTATTGGTTTGGATTGACCTGACGTCTCCACACTCTGCTGAAGGGAAAGGGGGTTACCTATTAGTACAGGCATACAGTGTAAGGGCCAGCTCATGTGAGTGCTTCAAGTTGAGTCCTGAAGCTGCTCTCATCTGTCTCCATAGGAAGAAAATATAGGAAAAGTTGTTTTTTTTTTGTGAAAAATAAGACACATCACTTCCCCTTTGCTCTATAGAGTGTATAGTTTATCAATGATGTTTTATCAATACATTTTGAAACCATTTCTAAGAGTTATTTGCTTAACCTGCATATAACCTTTGGGTCTGTTTAAGATCCTGAGAAAAATCAGCCTTCAGTCTTACACTTTGAGACATGATGAACTCTAATCTTTATGAAGGTGATGTTGGGAACCATGTGTTCATGGTACAAGCTGGCTCCAACGTAGTCTTAGCACCTGTCTGTGCGTACTGAGTTACCTGTTAAATGAGAGGCTGGCCCAAGTTAGGAGGGTGGATTAACTGGGCCACCAGCAGCTGGTACTCAGCCTTGCTAAATGCTAACCAATTTTAAGAGGGCATAAAGTAAAAATAAATGCCAAATTTTGTGGTACAGAAATGACTTCTTTCGGGATTAATCAATGATTAGGATTTAAGTGATCTGGTTCACACCTGCTATGTCCATCATCCTCACTTTCAGCTAGATAGATAATTTGGCAAGAGGAACACAAGATTAGTGGCTTTCTTTTAATCATGGAAGATGATTTCACTGCAAAAGATTCAGATAATGTGCTCAGAAATTGCGTTCAAATGTTTCTCAGGGTCATCTTGATAAGTAAATAGCTTCCATTATGAGGAGTCAAATTTGTGGTCTCAGCTTATTAAGCTGTCAAGTATGTTGAAAACATAATAATTGCTCCTTGATTGTTTAAATAATCAGCCGTCATTGCTCTTGTTCTTAATTCACCCAAACCTCTTATGTAGAGCCATATAATTTGAAATATCTGCAGTTGAGAGCTATTCTGTCAACAATGTGGTGAATAAGAATCTGAAAATTAGACATTATATACGATTCATGTCACACTGCTCTGCAGATTGTATATAAATGCCTACATTTATGACACTGAGAGTATAATCAACTGAGATTATTATGTATCTAACTGAATGCTCTTTCATTCACATAGCCTTAATTTACCTCCTATACTTGCAGATAGTCTCTTCCTTAACTTCCAGGAAACTCAGAAGCTTCCATCAGTCTATCCATCATGAGTAATAACAGAAATGAACAAGTTTTAATTTCAATGCAGTGTGTATTTCCAATGCATCCACATACGTAAGATTTCATGCGATCTTCTTACTCATCAGATTACAGGTTTTCATCAGATGAAAAGAGCAGATTGTTATTTCATCCTTGTTGCCATGCAGGAACTGCAGTCTCTCATCCACAGACTGTGCTCTGCTGACAAGTGACTGGGTGACTTAAGGAAACAAGCTACACTTCAGAATCACAATTTCCGGACCCCTTTTCAGCCCCCTGAGCTGAGACCATATAGCGAAACAAAAAATCTCAATTTTGTGTGAATTCATAGACTGATATACAGAGGTCGTCACATGAAAAGCCAAAAACAGAACAGATTTGTTTACCACACGTTCATAAAAAAACAGCACAGTCAACATGGTCAGACATTAGACTGCACTGCATTAATTAAAACTGCAGCCAATCAAAGCATGCATGCAATACATCAAAATCATGACACTTATATCTATATTTAATTTCTTTTTGAGTAACACCCACCACTTTAATCCTTATGGGCGACAGGTCTTCCTTTGCCTTGGGAGTCTCCTCCTGCAGACAGGTCTCCTATAGAAACAGAGAGTTCAAGTTCAAGATAGACACGATTGTCCAGGTATTTACATAAAAGGAGCCCTCCTCCCTCCACAAACAGCCAGCCCCACCAATCTGCAGGTAGGACACTTGTGTCGTGTTCAATTGATAACAGTGATTAAACTGATTTTATCTAGAGGACAGTTTTATTAAGAGTTAAACAACAAGGGTGTTCCTGAGACATGAAACAAATCAGGAAAAATTTGATTTCATGTCCCTTCTGTTTTTAGTCACTTTCTGTTCAGAACAAAATGCTGCACAACTCAATTATAATTTAACAAAAACATAAACATAAACATGGGCACATTTGAAACATGGGGGAAAAGTACTTCTTCATTTTGAATTTGGTTTCACTTCACTGAGCCAGACTCCTGTTATGTTAATTCAAAACACTTTCATTACACTGTAAATCATTCACCCAGAACTTTTCCAGTCTGGGATCTCACGGTTGACATCCCAACTACAACCAGTCATTTGTAACCTTGTGTTAAAAAAGAGGACCTGACTGAAAAATTCTGTGCATTGAAGGGGAAAATTGGAGTGCAACGAATGCAGATGCCTTAGACAGAAAAGATTCTGGATGTGCAAAACACAGCACTGGATATAATTCATTATTAGTGTCTTTTTATACACTGTATCTTTATAATAGGGCTGATACAGATGCAAAGCACCTGACCTGATGTCTCTTGTAAAGATAAAGCCAGTATTTGGATGAAATTTAGAACTGGGACAGACATTAGAGTGATGGTGGGCACAATGAGAGACCTGACAGCTTGTATAAAGACATAAAAGCTTTCTGTTCAGGGCTACTTTCCAACTTGCTTATTGACACAGTAAACTAATGATGATGAAATGGTTAAGATCACAATGATCCATTGTCATCGGGACAGTACTGACAGCGCTGATGCAATTAATTTGTTAACCCCAACATTTGGCAGCATGACAATGATTTCTTCTAAATATGGGTCTATTAGCCCATGACCTTTATTAGTATGGATATTTGTGTATAAAAAGATATAGCCAAACTATAAAAAATAACTGCTTCCGTGCCACAAAAATAGCCGAGCTCCACAAGATGTCTGGTGATGGTATACTGTGGAGCCCCTCATGTGTCAACAGCAGATTCTTCAAGTCCTGCAAGGCGGAGTTTCCATGGATCCAGGGATGACTGAGATCTGGACAAGTGGGCCAATCCTCAAGCTATGCTCTAAACAACTTTTGAAATGAGAAAAGACACACTAATCTTCTGCCCACATGAACTACTATCTGCATGTAGCAGTTTATAAAATCTCTAACCGTGTAACGTCATTAGTTGGTTGATAGATCTGTACACAAGGCATAGCAGAATCTTTTAACCTATGGCTGTTTGCCATCTTCTGATGGTGCATCCATTTGCCTTCTATGCTAGAGATAAATTATACAAATGCACTGATTTGTCCACTTGGAGATGAAAGAACACAGGAGGGCTTCTTTAATTGCTCCATTGTCCACGGCCTCTCATGTGTTACTTCCAGCAGAGGACAGGGGCAGCATACCACTTTGATTCGTGTTCAGTCATGCATATACAGTAAATTGGGATGCACATCCTGACGATTAGGATGATTGGGATTTGGAATCAGCCCGAGGGGGTGATCAATGACCCTGCTGGAGCTTAATCTGTTTCTTTTACCAGACCACTTTTGGTGTGTTTGAATCACTGCATTACTGGGGCAATCCAGTTATCTCTTACAGATGTTTTGACAGTTTTCATAAGCAGAACAGTCTGGGTCTTGTCCCTGAGGGCTCAGAACTTTACTTTTGTCCATTTGACAGAGTCAAACACATCAACTGGAAAAATGTGATTTCGACTTAGTGCCTAAAACTGTACCATTTAGGCTATTCTAGCGTAGCATCTATTCTATTCAACTCAGTCCATTTTTTAATGCACCAACAGAGTTTAGTGGGTGGGAAATTAAAGACTTGTGCAAACATAGAATACATCCCTCTTGATGTAACTATTTTTTAACTGGACAGTATATTTTGATTAAGAAGAGCTTCAGTTCTGCAGAAATGTGTGTCGGCTGCTCGTGGTCACAGGCCTACGTTTACATTTCCTCATTGACATCCGCTCATCTAAGCGCATCACGCTGTCAAACTGCTTGCATTCACAGAGCAGCCTCACAAAAAACTACACTGTACAAACCCTGATCATTTTATGTTCCATTGTTTTTCCTGACATTGCTTTGCAACCCTTTAATCCAAAAGTGATTAATCGGAATATAATCACACATCATCAAACTAGCTTTTTCCTGCACTTTCTGACAGCTGTGTCTATCAATCTGTCTAATCTTTGCATTTTAAAGCACCAGCTGTGAGGCTTGAGCTGTGCGACCATTGTGAGCGTACCAAACAGCAAAGATCCGGTAAAATGGTGGATTTTGATTTGCAAGTCATCATCAATGTGAACCACGGCCGAGAAGGCCGCTGATCATAGCTAATGGGGAGCTTAAAAAGTCAGACCACCATGAAATCATAATCAGTTCCAAGCTAATTTAAATGTCTAACAAGTTATTAGAAAACCAGTTATAAATAAATCATATATCCACATCCGACCAATCAGAAGCTGTAAATGTCGAGTCAATACTGAGCAGAATCACAGCCTATTAATTCACAGATAATTAGAGATATACATAAGTCAGCAGTTGTACATTTTGAATGATCATTAATAAAATTTTGAGATAATTCAATAATTAAACAGTACATTGCACTCACTGAATGTTAGTAATTTATTTATGACTGAAGTTTTGGAGGCCTCGCGGCTCCTTTAGACAAGGTCAGAAGTCAAACCAAAGAACCTTTGATGAGTCAGAGAGCTGAAAGTACAAAGACAGAGAGGAAAAAACTGCCTGAAGTTGTTCTATATGCATGATTTACTTTTGCTCAAATAATTGATCATGAATACTTTTTTTTTAAGCGTTGCCAATTTAACAGTGCAGTAATTCCTCACAAGTGAAAAAATGGACAAAGAGAGGGAAAAAAAGCAGAAGTATGTAACAGAATTCAGACGCCCGCCTCACCGCGGACGGTTGTGTGTAGCCTGGCTGCACTTTTCCGCTGGCCTGACCAAAGGTGATCCTCTTTCGCCTCATCCTCAGGAAGACGTAGATCCGGATGTAGACCAGCAGAGTGACAATGAATGGCAGGTAGAAGGACACCACGGAAGAGTAGATCACAAAGTCAGGGTTGGAGATAGAGCACACCATGGGGTCATCTGCGGGTAAAAGCTGAATGTCATTACTTGAATATGCAGACCACAATTTACAGAACACATAGGGTTTCATTTACAGCTGACCTGTGATCCTGGAGAATGCTCACTGCCTCGGGAATTATCTTGATGGATTGCTCTGAGAATGCAAGCTAAACTGTATTGTACATCCCACCTGAACTCACAGCAATGACAGTGAGGCCGATTGATTTGACAGAAACTGCCCTGTGTAATCAAGATGAGAAATCGTCTGGAGTTTGATTTGAATTAAAACTTTCAGATTCTAATATCATTCAAGGAAGCCAATAGAGCTGTCAGTTGAAATGAATGTTTTTAAACAAGCAGATGGAACAAAGTGAGGTGGTTGGCCTCTCTTTGGATCCATGCAACAGACCTTAAAACACACAGAAAGCTAATGGGCCAGAGAGTCTGCAATCTTTGCGTGGCTGTCTCTAGACTGCTGCCTCTTTCTACAGTCAAAAAGCTAATTATCATCTTTGTCAGTTATGTTACAGCATTGTTATACTTCTCTTTTTTAATCCATTACTTTAAAAACAAGGCAATACATTCATAACCTGATGTAAACCCTTGAGTCTAGCCTTCCAGTGGGCAGTTACACGCAAATGAAGCGGCGCAGTTCCTGCAATCAGCAGCTATTGTTCCATGTTGATTATAAGCCAAATGCTTGAATTTGGATGAGTAGCTTTACACTGTGTTTAACTAATGCTCTTAATGTGCATGCTCAGTCATCCGTCTTCACTATCAGCTTCTGTAATCAAAGTAGCTACTTGTGATGTCTCATATTTAACTGCTAAGTGTTGGATTTTTTTATGTTACCAAATAATTCCTGAAACAACCCCAAATATATGTGTTTAGATCGTCACAATGCAATGTTCAGGTAGGAAAGACTGAGACCTACTGTTCACGTTGATGCTTTTCTGGATATCAACACACACTAAGCCAACATTCAAATAGATATGGAAGCAGAGCAATGCTATTGAGCATTAGTTAATTATGGTATTAATAACAAATGTCTATATTTTGTCAGTTTTGCCAATAAAAGTTTTTTATCTCACCACTGCAAACGTTGGGATCATCTGAAGGACGGCTACTGGCTGAAGCAGATGTAGTTAAACTCTTATCTAAAGTCTGCACTCATTTCAATGAACACCAAAGTCACATTGTGACAACAAATTCAGTTTTCTAAACGTGTCATGATCTCAAGAAAACAAAAGAGTGCTTTCTGGGAAGAACAAGATAAACTGACTTTTTATCACTAAACAAACAGGTTTGAGACCTCAAGAACAGAAAAACTCCTTAAAGATATTGAAAAGATGATTTTAAGCTGAAAAAGAACAATTAGCTAAGGCAAGGTGGCTCTCGGCTCCTGAAAAGCCAACAGCATTTACCTGGAAGGCCTGTTTCATACAGTTTCTAAAATATATACATTTATAGATCCCTAAAGTTTGAACAGTTGTCTTTTTTAACTTTACAGGGATATGACTTCATATGACATGATGCAATGGACTTTTGTTATGAGACTTGACAAAAGCGAGAAACTGCTTTTGTCACGTTCTCTTGATGAACAACACAATAAAATGTTGTTCCCACCTTTTCTCTTAATTGAGTTTTTTATAAGACAAAAATGCTACTTGTTGAAGGTCAGGAAAAGATAATAATAATGATAATGACCTTGTAAAAGTACTTATTTTCTCATGAATTATAATTGAAAGGGAGTTGACATTATGAACCATTAAATCAAAAGACAGAACTGTTTGCCGCTCAATGGGCTGTCTGCACAACAAATGACGGATGATTTTGATATTTTGGCTGATAGGACAGTTTACTGGGATTTAAAATTGCGCTTCAGAAAGTTCCAAATGAACTGGATCCTTCATTTCTAGTTCAAAAGCTTTGCTTTAAATATCTAAAATATGATTGTAATGAGGCTGAAATGTGTTCTTGTTAATGATAATGGCCTTGGCGAAGTTGCAGTCATGTATTCTTCTTTCTTTGTATTGCTCGCTCTTTCTTTCTTTTTGTTAAATCAAATGACTTTTGTTGCAAAATCTGCTCATTTTCTCTTTATGTTTTAGTCATTTTATGCAACTCGGCACTACATTAAACCCTAAACACACGCATAAGTGCAACACAGGCCCTTTTTTAACGCCAATACGACCAGTTGTTGGTATTGTTTGTCAGACCTAACAAAGCTCAACATGTTACAGCTGAGGAAAAACCCATTTTTCCAACTGAATGTATCTTTAAATCCCATTTGAGTGTATGTTTCATGTCTCCTGCCACCCTGAATGACAAGTGGGCCGCGTTTTTGTCCATGACATGCTGCCTTCTTGCTAAGCATTCTGATTCACTGTAAGCAAAACTTCCACAGGAATGGTCAAGAAGACGAAGCTAAAATGCTGTTGATGACCTGACCTGTGGTGTTGAAGCCAAACAGCAGGGGACAGGAGACGGCAAAGGCCAGGACCCACACTGTGGCAATCATGGCGAAAACTCTCTTCCTCGAGCGATGGGTGGTGTTGTACAGGACTGGCATCACCACTGCTGTGTACCTGCTCGCATACAAACACACACGGCTTAGAAAATGTGAGTTTAAAACATCATGTAGATGATGACATTTGAATGAAGAGAAAAAATGCTCCAATCTCTGAACCAGATTGGGAATTTGGGAAGCTAAGAAATACGCCACAAAGAGATGTAAAGACCAACAATCGAGAGGGACACCAGGCATTTCTATTTAGAACTAATTTGGGTATTCAGCAATAAACCTAGAAGGGCTTAGATTTAAGAGTTAATCAGCGCATTATATGCCAAGAGTGCATAATGAGGCTGACAAAACTGGGTACAGCAATGGCTCTGAAGAAGCAGCAATTATGGCGGACCTCTACGCAAACTGGAAGCGATGTAATGTTTAGAGCCAGATAACTGCCATGATTGTTTATACTCATTAGAACAATTCCTCTGTTCTTGCTCTGGGCAACACACAGATTGAAACCTGGAACCAAACAGGCACCAATGTTTGCTAAATATACCCCTATTTCTCTGCTTCCCTCTGTCACGACCTTTCTCCATGGGTGCTTTCTGGTTAAATAAAAGCAGAGATGAAAAGAAAAATGGAGTGAAAGATTACTGATGTTTACAGTTTCAGTTTTCCATGAAGCTGAGGCTCTGTGGCCCTGCGTATGAGTAGGGTAGGTGCTCTCAGAAAGACAGTTCACCATTGGATATGAGAACTTAATTTCTTATGAACTTATGCTGTGCCTGGAGGAGCCAGCAGATAGTTAAGAGCATGAAAATGCACCGTGACTTCAAAAAGGTAACAGGTGTGTAACACAGTGACTCAAAATGCTGCTGGGGCTTTAATTATTCATGACCTCTCAAACATATAATGTTGTAAGTGTGTTGTTGACTCGTGTAGAAATCCATTTCGGTGAACTGCAGGGATCGTGAAGACTTCATTGTACAGGTGCGAAGCAGCTATGGT
Source organism: Menidia beryllina (assembly GCA_013363375.1). Classification (NCBI taxonomy): domain Eukaryota; kingdom Metazoa; phylum Chordata; class Actinopteri; order Atheriniformes; family Atherinopsidae; genus Menidia; species Menidia beryllina. Next base: position 4,337,193 of record JABUIW010000156.1, read on the forward strand.
ACCAAGGCATCAAGCATCTAACAGTCAAACAGCAAAGGAGGCAAAAGTATGCTGAACGTGTTAATGAATTGTCTGTCAGCTCACCAGTGTTGCTGTGCGGTGCTAAAATTAGATTGTAGAGATGTCATGTAGTTTCAGAGACATCGGTAAAGAAAAAACAGCAGGCAGATAAAGAAAAGATTGACAAATTTCCGAGCTCCTCTCTCTTTTGGACTCATTAAAGAAGAAGTCAGAGACTTTTCTAACCATGTGCACAAGATTAAGCTATTTGGAAACAGAAGCTTAACATCACTGGCTGTTTTCAAGGTAATGATTTGCCTTCGGGTCTCGCACACATTCAGCTTTGTGTGCACAAGTGCCATGTTGAATCCAAGTTCAATACCCCTGGTACATGCTTCTTTTTTTAAAATCCCAAATGCCAGGTGATTTGTTACACAAAATCATTTGAGAAGTCATCTGGAAAACAGTTTGGAAAAGGGCAGAGAGATTCAAAACAATGCTTTGCACCTGACTGGAAGACCCATTCATCCGCAACCTTTCATGAGCAATTCAAGAGGCAATCTGATCCATGAAGATAGCCAGGAAAAGAGTTACACCCTTTCCTTCCAGCTGGGAGAAACCTTGAGCATCAGTCCTCGCTCTTTATGTCCGTGAGGACATATTCAGGCAGATGACACAGCAGCATCTTGTCTTTTGCTGCTGCGTTATGCTATCAACCAAACTGCTCGTGGAGGACGCTGATTGTTCCAAGCTACTGTGCATCATCGAATTATAACCATTTGTCCATTTTAATTTGTACGTTTAAGAAAAGCTAATGATCAGGTTTTTCTTACTGTCTGCTAGACATTACACATTTTGGATCTATTTACCATTTGCTGCTGTGGAAGTAGTATTCTGTACTGCAGAGTTGCACAGCTTGCTCATGTTTCTTCAGTTGCAAACAATGCATTTGTTTTTATTTTGTAGCCCCACCTGAGGCTTCAAAAATTGGTTTGTTCAGTCCCCAACATGGAGCACACAGGCTCTCTGACCTTGTCTTTCTCAGGATGTAGGTTATGTTCTGAAGAATTTAAGTAGAAATCCTCACTCAGTGAAAGAGTCGTTAACCAGATATGAAATCCCAGGGTCAGACCTAATATGTCTTTTAACACATATTTTAGAAACAAAATGTTCTCAATTTCACCAGGAGAAACATTCAACATTTGATAATAATGCAGGAGGATATCATTGCAAGCTAAGAAACACACTAAAGGGACGCCAGCTGTCATGCAATCTTATTAAAGCACTCATCTTCCTCTGCTCTCTTTCTATCTTGTTCCGCCTCATAAGCTGTGTAAAAAGACCCCATCACCCTTAATTCACGCGTGTAACTTTATTTATTAAAGTCGGTGCAGTTGAACTTTGATGCCTGCGGCCTGTAAGTTCAAAGACCCTGGGGAGTTATTAAATATTAATTGTGACACAAGAAAATTGTTTTAAAAAATGAATAATGTAAATATGCGACTCACAACTGCTGCAAAGGTTCGAACTCAAAGAAGCCAATATTCCCCTGATTACTGCAAACAAACCCACAGAAATGACACATAAAACCATAACGCAGTGTTTGTGATACCTGTTCTTGTTTTTCAGCTCCACATTTTTGGCACATGGATGCACATTATGCATCCATGTGCCGCGTTATGAGCAACATGGGATGTTGTTGATTTTTCCTGAAGCATTAAGCTTTGAAATATCTATGAGGTGAAAGTAAGAAGGAAAGAAACAAACAAACAACCTGGAAAAAAATCCATATAGATAGCATTTAAGGAGGAGATGTCAAGCACACATCTGCAGTCGCACACAACAAAAATGGAAAGAAGGTGCACTCTGCACACTCACCTGTCAATGCTGATAGCACACAGGTTGAGAATACTGGCAGTGCACATCATCACATCCAGCGTGACAAAGATGTTACAGTAGAGCCTGCTGAAAAGCCAGGCTCCGCCGACCACCTGCACAGGACAGACAGGCAGATTAACGAAGCACATGTTCCCCTTCTTCTCCATCACAGCGGAGTGTGACGTAGCTTTGAACAGGTGAAAGAGGATTGGAAAAAGTGGAAAACTGGGCATACAGGAAATAGTTTTATGCACGTTATGTAAAAAAAATAAAAAAAACAACTGGCCTTGGCTGTAAACGTTAATTAAGTTTTTACTCATACATATTGAAAAAAATGGATTAACATTAAAGCTTAAATAATTTCTTTATGTTTCTATCCTTATACATAAAATCTACCATTAGATAGTCTTTGTCCTCTATCAGATTCAATAGCACATTTTCTAAAGTGATGGTAGATGGACTCTCTATAGTTAGCACAATAAGAAAGTCGAGGGAGGAAAACCGTTTAACACGGTTCCAAACTATGTTAAATGGAGCTACTTCCATCTCTACAAGGGCACAAACCACTGGCCCTCCCGACAATACCCCAATCTCCATCTTCTCCACCTTCTCCACCCCCCCACACCTCGCCTCCCTTGTATAGCCTTGCTCAGAATGTTAGGATTTCACTTTAGCTCTATAATGCTTGATAATAACTGTCTGACAGAGATAAATGGGATCCAAGTGCCTGAGCCTCACTTATGCATTCTCAAATCCAGAATGAAAACACGCACCTCCCGACACAGAGGGGGGGAAAGTAGATAAAGAAACACACACAGACACGCGTGCATTTAAAAGTGTGGATAGACAGCGACATGCGCAGAGCGTGCCTGTTATACAAACTCAGGTTCATTCTTTCATAGCAAAGCTGCAGCTTTTTACGACTCACTGAAAAGAAAATCTACTTTTCAAAACCGACTTCTTCAGTAACCAATGCCACTTTTATGCTTTCATGCTTTCTGTACAACCAGCTGATAAGCTGCTAGAACAAATTAAAACAAATTCTAATTAGTTAAAGCATTTTATGATACTGACACTGTTTGAATATGTGCACAAAGCTATTCAAAGTTTTAGTATGTGTGTAGTCTTCAGCTAAACCAACAAGCACATTTTTCTTACTGCCAATATATATAAAAGATGCACAGTATGTGGAGGTTGAATCTGTTCTTAAAATCCCTGCGGAGGTGACTATACATGATTTTAAAAATGTATTTTCTACCCATTGGGCCAAATGTCGAACACACCTTGAACATGAATGAAAATACTAACAATAAATATTCTAAACCATAACCTGCAGATGGGGGAGAACTGTAACTGATATTTTAACAACACAAACCTTCTATAAACTGGACTTTGAAGATCAAGATTATATACACATTATGAATATTGCACATGTTCGATCCTCGCTTTTTTGTGGGTCGATGGATACGAAAATTCTTGTGTAACTCTTTAGGTCAATACACTGTTTGTCAGAAAAAAAATAATTGTGTTATTTTACTGAAAACAACATATTGGAAAATTCTCAAAGATTCTTAGTAAAAGAAATATTCAGGTGAATTGCTAAACACTGATTTTCAGTCCACCTCTCATATCATTTGTTGTAACTTAGTCTTTTTTTCCAGGTTATCTTCGGGAACTCCTTACCATGCTTTTACAGTAACCTTATTTTATATACTTTTCAGAAAGTATAGAAAACAGTTGCTTAAGCTTATAAAAACACAGAGCCAACATCAAGAAATGAGGGAAGGTTTTCAGATATGCATTCTGCTCTGCCTCTCCCTGCAATGGAGCTCTTCTAGCTCAGTTTCCGCGTGTGTCTGAGCTTAATCGCAGGAGTGGAGCCACCCGTCTGGAGTAAGGTGCCCAGCTACAGTCTATCTACAGCGAAGCTCCCACAAAGTGCCAACTCTGCAAACAGCTGCCAGATCTTACTGTTCGTGCTGTTTGTTATGCTCTAGCCACATCCTATTTTTGCCACTCTGGTGGCATTTGGAGTTTTAGTTCTTGATTTTCTTTTGTATGCAGTTTTTCCAGGCTCTTTTGCCTCAGCTGCTTACTCTGTCTGTTATCGTCCTGACCTCATCTGCTTCTTTTGTAAATGACTAATGGTTTAGTGAGTATTCTTTTGAATATGAACTGTAAACACTGTAAACCCTACACTGTGAAAATTAGAACTGTACAAACTCAATGCTTTTCGCATTATGTGTGGAGCCACGTCTCGGCAGAATCAAACCAACTGCTGCAGTGAGTTTGATCTTTTTGTAGGTCCAATGCTAAATTATAGAAATACTGCTTTAACCTCAATTCCAACAGTGGAAAAAAAAGGCATTCAATAAGATGTATGTAACCTGTTTGTGGTCAGTCCCACGTGTACATAGTTCATGTGTGTTCACATTGACTGTGTGCAACATATGTAAACATATGTATACTTTGTGTACTAAAAGTATCTATAAAAAGACATCACAGGTGAAAACACATTTTTTTCATGAGAGGCCTGAAAGAAGATACAGACATACCAAACATGAAAATATTAAATTGCCAATTATTTATTGATTAGAATTAATATACATAGTATATTTGTGAAAAGACTAAGTGTGTAAAGCTTTGTTTTAAGGTCCTGTGAAACATTCTGTACACAGGTTTTGGTGGCATTTTAGTCCATTAATTTAAGCGGTTCCAAATCTGGGATGCTGGTAGGATCGGAGGTCTTTGGACAGCTTGTCTGGAAACACAAATCTTGTTTTATGAAGGTCAAGGTTTTGTAGCTTTACCTTTGCAAACCATTTATTTGACTCTCCTTCTGCATTGCACCAACAATGATGGAGACGGACTTAGTAGAACTTGCCCCAACCCACATGCTGTTGCTAATGAGCATCACCAATCATAATAAACTAAATTTATTTACGAAACCTTTTTTTTATTTTGTCACCAATATTCTCAGCAAATTGCAGACACCCATCCTTATTTATCAGAACAAAGGCTTACTCCTGTGGGCTTTACCGTTTTCTGTGATACAGTGTTGCAATTTTTGAGTCAGAAGTGTTACGTGCGTCAGCAACTGTTTTTTTTTTTTTGGAAATAAATTTTTTGATAGATTCCCTGCTTCAAAGACCTGTGTCCAACTGTCACTTCCAGACAAAACACTGTAAACAAGGTTTATGTTGTTTTTGCCACTCACAGATTTATGACATCCTCTTCAATAAATAAAGATCTGACAGTTTAATTTGATAATGCTCAAGATTCCCTGAATGCAGCTGTATATGAAATTTTGAAGACTCGACAAACTTTTAAAACATGCCTAGATACGACAAAATGCTCAGTTCTTGCTTTCTAACAACTTCCATTCGAGACAGTGATATAAAACACCCTTTTCAGCTGAGTCTCTACCTTTCACTCCACAGATGAAGCTGTTTCCCCGGACGGGTCATATATTTGCAGAGGCTGAGAGGCATCATTCAGGGTGAGTTGTGAATGGTGAGTGTTCAGTCAATACAGCTACTTTGTTGAAGTATAAGTCATAGATCAAGTCTCACGTCCAGCAGTGAGGTGACTCCCGCAAGGTCACTTAATTTGTACCAGGTGAGGGCAGAGAGCAAGCACTGCTTTTCTTGTAAGCACATGTCTGACAAATCAAACCAGCAACCTTTACAATCTTAGCCTCTGTTTTTGCACTAATAGGTTTCTCCCGCTGCTTGTTCAAGACGCTATTCTCTTTTATGTTCTTGTTAAATTAATATAGTTAAGACGCTTCCATCTTCTAATTCTCCTGTCTTATGGGATTAAAAGCTTTCCTTTGAATCTGAAATGAAGACATACACAGTCAAAAACAAAAAACAGCGCACATGCTCTCACCACATGACTGCTAACTGGTGACTGACTCCCATCAAGGTTCTTGCCTACCTTAATTTACCATTCATCGGATGCAATAATCTTTCATTTGTCATTTAGTGTTTGATATAAGTCTCCTTTTTTAAGGATGCTTTTACACTCACACTCTTACGCCTCTGCTTAAAAAAGCACAGGACACTGTTACAGTTCATTTCCAGTGTGCAGTGTGTTACCTTGATGAAATATGGATGCCTAAGGATAAGTATGTCTTTACATGTAATGAGTTTGCTAAACAGGGAATCACAGTGTAAGAGTGAGAGCAGTAAGGAACTCACACTTTGCAGACAACTTTGTTGAAATAGTGAGAATTCTGTTAAACTCTGTTAAAGTAAAGAATGTTCACCAAAAATAGCTGTTTGCTTTGGAGTTTGAAAAACAACAAATTCACACGTTTGCAATCATATTGCTGTCGTTTGTGTGTCACCCAGTTGCCCAAAAGCAGATGGTTATTTTTCAGTATTCGATATGCCTTTTAGCAATTATTCATCACCTGCACACATAGTGGAGCATGAACCAAAATACCTCTAATCCTAATTAACATAATCTAATCACCTTCCAAGTAGGAACAATCTCTTAAACACAGAATAAAACACATCTTCGCCTCTGACTTTAGTGTCTCTTTCTGTTCCCAATCGCAGATTTTTCCTTGGCCACTTGCTACATTCTCTAAGAGCTCACATGATACTCATCTGCTTCCAATTAGGGGGAAGATACACCCCAGCGGGTGGGAATATTTCTGCCATGGGCAGGCTGTCAGTGTGACTTGTTGGTTTTCAAAGTAACTATGGGTGCCAAATAATTAAAAAATCAATGAAGTAGCAATTAATAATGAATGAAACTATACATATACACATTAAGCTATCTAAAGCAATCATGATGGAAAAACTGTTGGCATGCAAAAACACTTGTCTATAAGCCATTATTCCAATACTAGAAACTTTAATAATTATGTAATTAGATAGACTTGAATTTATGGGTCAGCAGTAAACATCTCTGGGTAGAAATGACTAGAGGATTAACTTTAGATGGTTAACAAGTTATAATGGATAAGCTGTTAAAATGATAACCTGAAAGGTTGCAGTTTATTAACTGCAATGAATGGATTACGCTTTCAACAGTTACGCTGAAAACGGTACAATAATCCCAAATAATTGTTCTTCTTATACATTTTTTGGCAAAAATATGTCTGAATATGCCCCTAATTATCCAAATATTTTTGGTTAATTGTTTAATAGCTGTTACTCAAGCTTGACATTGTAACCTAAACAATATATTTGACAAACTAGTAAGCATTATTTCCTTCATGGAAAACTAACACGCTTAGTGTTTGGTCACCTGGCAATAAAACTATATGTAAAGATTTGTGAAATATTTTTTAGTTAAGGTCAGGTTTACTGTGTTTCCTGCCCTGCTGCACATTGTCAAAGAACAAACAACTGATTCAATCAGAGCATCATCAGCTGGAACAAAGTATGACGTCAACCCTTCTCCAGGTCTATTAAACATTTTCTGCACATTCACAATGGGCACTTCGACTGAAATGACCATCTAAGATGTTTGATCATGCAATCTGAATACCACCAAAAGCCTCCAAAATGTTGTTATGCAGCAGAGGAACATGACCAATGTGTTACTGCAAATTGTAGCAAGCCTCTGTCTCCAGTTCTTCCTTTAATGAACTACTGAATCATCATGAGCACAAACAAGCAGGACTGTAAAGGAGGCTGGTTCTTTTTAACGTTCAGATATTATAATGGGGAACCTCATTTTCACAAATCACTTGTTTTTACTGTAACAGCCACACAAAGGGAATTTAAATTCTAAGCGTAACTGTAGGCCATTTTGTCCTGTATGAACAAAACATCTAGAAGGGAGGTCATACATGGGAGGCACAATCATTTTGACAAGATGTATTACTTGTTTTAATACAAATAAAGAGCATAAGGGTCTGGGGAATCTAATTGTGGGTGGACTCACTTCTCTCGATCTGTCTACAGGTAATGCAGATACTCACCTCCAGGTATACTGCCCAGGGCATGACCAGTGAGGCCACCAGCAGGTCGGCCACAGCCAGGCTGACCACCAAGTAGTTGGTGGTGGTCTGGAGTGAACGCTCTCTCAGAACAGCCAGGCAGACCAGCACATTTCCAAACACGATGGCCAGGATGAGCAGAGAGTACAGCATGGCATAGTAGTTGCGCTCCCCTTCATCCTTCCCTAAATCGTCTGAGCTCTCATTCCTCTCATCCCATCCGACGCGGTCCGACTCGTTCCAGAGCTGCTCTGAGCTGCTAAACATGGCCATTGAGACGTCCCAGTGACATTGGAGGTGAGATGGTTGGCAAGCCTACCCACAGAAAAAGATAAATAAATCTTTGGATTAACAAGCACAAACGTTTTATTTTCTCACGCCTAATGGGGAGTTGCCCCCTAGCAACAGTAATCAGTTGAACTGACAAATTCAGATTTTCCTCCTGCATTTTGCATCATTTCATTTTGTGCTCTTTGCACAAAGTGTTTTTTTTTCTGCTGATTGAGAAACTGAGACACACAACAATGAGTTGACCGTCAATCACCTTTAGCAGACCTGTAAACTCATAATAGCAAGCTCCCACTGTGTAGCACATTTAAGATTGCTCCAGTCAGCATTTCAGTTGTTCCCCTTTAATTCCCCTGCATGGTAAGAGAAACAGACACCGCAAAACAGAAGGGCTAACTTTAATGAGGGGCTGGCAGCCTTCTTTTTAACAGGTCAGTAAGGTTTGTTCATCTAGAGGGATAATAAGTCCACACTGGCACCCTGAGCAGGCCGGTTGGCTATGGTCCCACAGCCCGTTCCTCGCCCTCCCTCCTACTTCTAATTTATCTTCAAGCATTCCTATCTGCCGCAGGTCCAGTGGCCAGAGATGTGGCAACGCTCACACCTGTGTCTAGATGGTAAACAAAATGATCCATCTTATTCAACTGTCTGCTCTTGCAGAAACAAGAGAAAGGAGAAAAAAATCTGATCATATTCAAACCTGGCACCTTCCCAGGCTCTTAAAGATTTCCTGTGTCTATAATCCCACTCCTGAACAACCAGAGAATCGGTATTGTTTTTCACAAGAGAAGCCAAAGAAACAGGCACGGATATCTTTCACCTTCAAGTCTCCTATAAAAGGTGGACCAGTTAAACTACCCCAAACGTAATGATCTTTATAAAACATTTCTGGAAAACCATTTACACAAAAGCACATCCTTAAACCAGCGTGCTTATCTAATTTATGGGGGAAAAAAGGTCACATACTACTTTAATAAAGGTTTGTTTCCACTTGTAAAAACAAGTGCCACTTAAAAACGGATTGTCCTCCTCACTCTGTTGTCCATGCCAGCTCCCACTGGTGTTGTCAGGTTCTCTCATTGTCATGCAGTGGTCTGAACACGATGTCACCATATGTAATGGACATCACCAAACCCCTCAGCTCACACATGTATGCTCTCTCACATTTGTTGGGTTTCATTTCAATGCATATGAAACATAACGACCATTTGAAGCAAAAAACATATTTTTTTAGGTTTATCAGAAATTTAATATAAGTGCCAAGGAGTCAAACCCTAATCGAACAATTCAACAAGATCTCACTAGTGCTCATGTTAACTACAGCAAGTGTCACACATGAAGAAGTACACAAATGTCACTTCACTATGATTTTCCATGGCAGCATTTGCTGCAGGAAACACTGAAGGCTCAAAACAGCAGATAAACTGACCAGTCGCAGAACATATGGAACAGAAAGCTCATAGACAACACGCGAAACGCGTGGCAGGGCTTTGATGCGTTTTGCTCAAAAACTAAAAGTGTGAAGACTTTCGTACCTTTCACCGTTCCTCAGCCCAAAATTCATCAGATGCCACAGTGGAGGTGAATCGTCCTTCCAGCGTAAAAAGTTATCCGGTCGGAGCGTCCAGCGGCGGGAGGAGCGCCCGGTGCCATTGCGCACGGCTAAATGTGAATGAAGGAAGCTTGCCGAGGAGCCGCTTAGCTTGCGCCCACTTACACCATCTCCTCGAGATCTCCTTGGCAGTGAAAGAACCGCTAACACGCGTGGAGCTCTTTTGCGCTCTGATTTTTACGGCCAAGGCGCGTGAGTGATGATATCAGGTGTTCCCCTTTGCGCTCTTGGCAAATGAGGGCGACCTCCTGTTACATGCAGAAAATCTGCTTTGATTTCACATCTAAGTGATCGTCACTGATTTAATATTATTTTTAATGACAGCAATTATCCGCTCTGCGTGGCTTGTGCTAAAATCCCGTCCCATGTTTGCATCCCTCATGACCCTGAGCCAGTCTGGGTCGTGCGTTGCTGGAAGTGGCATTCAAATAAAAATAGCCTAATGACGCTCTCATTAAACATCCAGATGAGAGAACCAGTCAGACCCTGAGAGCACAAATTAGGTCAGTCTGGGGAAAAAATGTACAGCCCGGTACACCTTTGCATCTCTTTGCATCCTGCGAGTCCTTTTATAACCTTTCCAGCCCAGACCTGCAAGAAAAAAATAAAACCGCAAAGCGGATAAGGACTGGGGCTTGTGTCTTATATCTCACGTTCCCAGCCGATGTGCTTTGTTTTGCTGTCTGCTTTATTTAAGATAAGGCTGTCAGCATTGCAGGAGGCCCTGTGGTAAACACCAACCAACTGAGATGTGGAGCAAACCCTGTTAAATGTGGCAAAGGATAGTGTTAAAAATACAGCTTTCAGATATTTATTTAAGCTGGTTAGGGAGCTCTGGCACTGTGTACTGCATCAGACAGCTTATTGCAGTGTAAATGAACAAATGTTCATTTTCAGGTCGTTAGACTCCAAAAATGTGGCCATGCTGTAAATGTTTTATTATAAGGCCTTTGTTAAGTGCATTTTAAAAAGAAGCGGGCAGCAGGAAGTTGATGGCCTGTTGTATGTAACCACAGCAGCGGACAAGCAACCGATAGCTGGTCCTTTTGCACTTTAAACCACGCACTAGTCATCAATTTAACTCATATGAAAGGGTCCAGATGTCCTTGATGCTCATTGGAAATCTGACCTATCTCTTCCCTTGAGCAGAGGGCTGCCCACATCCTGAAGACAAAAGGAATAAGAATCTTGGCTTAAAACAATGGGCTTGCCTTCAATAAAATACGTTGAAGTTTGACTTCAGAGCACAATGACACTTCCTCACATTTAAGATTACCTTTGCACCGTTTACTTACATAATGCAACTTGAGATGGAAATCCATCTCAGCCTCTTCTACTCCAGCGGCAGCTGGTGGAACTGTGATGTGATTCATTCTTGATTGGCTATTGCCTCACTGAGTTAGTGATTTATGACGGAGAGTTGAACAAGAGCTGGAGTTAGGTACTGTGGGTCAGAGCCTCTACCAACTCCATTACTTTAGATGCAGCCTGTCAAAAGCCATCTTCCTGCTTCCGCACAGAGATAATAACACTCCACCCCAACACAGAATGAGGGGCGATAGGACAGGATGGTGGCAAGTAAAGTGCTTTCCATGTGAATGAGGGATGCGTGGATCCTTTACGGAGCCTGATCTGCCCTTGTGCAGATCAGGCTTTTGACAGCTACTCACTGAGCTACTGCTGTCAGGAAGTATACATATCTGTCTAGATAAATATCAGTATGAAGGTCAGGCCTGAGCAAGAACTGCTGCAATAATCATAAAAGACAGCGGTATTACAGAAAAAAGGAGATTTTTACATGAGTGTTAGTGAAATGTTGCTGCCATCTACTGGTACACCAGCACAAAAACTTAGACTGAAGCTGTGTCTGAGGTCAAACTCAATTTGCTTTCTTTTAAAAACGGGGGGGGGGGGGGGGGGGGGGTTGAGGCTGATTTTCCCGGCAGTTGTTTCGGGAATGTGTCGTGTCATTAGAAAAGCAGATTTCTGATGCTGATGAGTTGTTGGTCATCCAGGTTCATATTAAACAAAAAAAATCTGTAAACTGAAATCCATCTCCAGTCATGTAGATAACAATAACAGAATTGTTGTTGAAGAACCCGAAGTGAGCAGGTCATGTATGTAAACATAACACCGCAAGGAGGAAGCAGCTAAATATGAAGGAATGCAGTACTCCTCTAAGCTGATGGGGGGGACTGATAAACTTTTGAAGGCATCAACTGCCTTTAAAATTTACAGATGTTCCACTTAAATCATACAGATGTTGATCCCTCTGATCAATACATAGTGACTCAATTCTCAAGCATAATAATTTGATCTAATTCATATATTTTTTCTTTATCTACTTTATCAGGAACAAAGGCAACTTTAAAGACTAAAAGCATCAAGCATCAGTTTCCATATTATTTATCTAACTTTAAAACCAGAAAAGCCGGTAAAACAAAACTGTAAACAAAAAAAAGATCTCACAAAAAGGTTTAGTGGTGTACAAAACTTTATTAACATTCAACAACACATCCTATGTGTGTGTTCTGGATATGAAGGCCACTTGTAGCCTTTATGCAAAAGACCCTGTTATCGTGAATAAAAATGATTTACAAATTACTGTAACAATCTCTTTGAAAGTAACTTTAAGAAGCTGTAACGGCTAAAGTAACAGCTAAAGTGGTATAATATTGTACGTACAGTCAACAGTAACATATTTCATAGATGAGTAACGTATCAGCTGCATATTCATTCATTAAAATATGGAAAACAAACCAAATTTCGGGCTGGGTTATTTTCCAGCTAGTTCGATCCATTCAGAGTACCCGCCTTTGTAATGCCTTGCCCTGAGGAAAAGACGGACAGAAAAAAAAAAGCTTATCCATTTACATTTCTTCAACAAGGTCATCCAATATCAAACATGTCCCAGCTGCATCTGATGTCTATGTGAAGCACCAGGACTGTAACCACGTTCTATGATGTGCCATTCATTTGTACTGGCAGATAAAATGTGTACAGCATGTCATTTTGATGAGCATTACCTGCTAAAACCCAGCCGGTGGGCGATGTCCAGCGCTGCTAAGCTCCTTTTCCCGCTTCTGCAATGAAATACGATGTTGTCGTCGTCCTTCTCGGGAGATTTCACATTAAACTTCTGCTTAAAGATCTCAGGGGACAGCTTCAGAGACTCCTCCAGGGTGCCGACTGATAAGCGTTTCCAAACATAAAATGTTAACAAGAAAATCCAGCTCAATACAAGACTGTGCTTGTGCAACCTACGTGGGATGTTGACGGCCTGTGGAATGTTGCCATCCTGGTATTCATCTGGGTTTCTCACATCAAAAAGCTGAATGCTCCGGTTTGCTAGCATGGTTACCAGCTGAGAGTGGGTCACCACTAAGGTGTCTTAGAGGCGGGGGAAAAAACACAGAAAAAAGGGAAAGCTAAACTGGTACACTTAAGCTTGTTGTCAGTAACAACATTTACCATAGTTACCAAAGTTACCATTCACTGACTGAAACTTGACCCCTAAAACCCTGCTATTCTTCTGTTTCCCAACCTGACACATAACTAAACTCTTCTACAAACCCACCTACAAATATTGATTTAGTGATAGTTTATCCACATCAGACATCGTTTTCCACATTCAATAGAAACATGTCAGTCAACCAAAATCTGTTTCAAACCGTCGCACTGTGACCAACATCCGGGTAACCATTTGGCTGCAAGGTCTAAAAACAAACAACCCCACTTACAGGAAACATTATTCCATCCTGGAGCTCTAACAACGCTTTACATCGTGTTTTTAAAATAACACACGATGTTACGGAGTGATTCTTACGGGCTGGAGCAGACTGGACAAACCAGCGGAGTTAATTAATTAAGTCAATTACCATTGTCATCCACTCCTCCGCAAGTGGGACCCGAAGTGGTAAAAGTCCGAATAAACGAGGCAAAGCTCGTGTACGGTTTGAGGTTGGCCTCCGTAACCACCTGGCATAAAGTTCGAGAGAGAAGCAGCGACAACATCGCGACGAGAGGTGCGCAGCTCGGACTGCGGTTAAATGAGTTCATGACGTCTGTGTTTACTGTAGCGTCGCTGAAATACGTATTCTTCTTCTTCTTCTTCTTCTTCTTCTTCTTCTTCTTCTTCTTCTTTTCTATTATGGCGGGTCGCAATCAACTTTAAGGTGCATACCGCCACCTACTGTACACGAGTGTGTAGCTACAGTATTCTACATCAGTCATATTCTATTTTTTAATTTTGTGTTTTGAAGAAAAATAAATAACGCTTTTCTTATCATACAAATATCCTTCATATTTCCATCATTTCCCAATATTCCTTTCAAACTCCATTCTTGATCTGTCTTTCCAACTATTCTTCTCAATTTCTCCCTTTCACGTTCATATGTTTTACAGTTCAGTAGTATATGTTCTACATTTTCTTTCTCTCCACATTTTTCGCATTTATCCTTATTTTTCTTCCCTATTAAATATAAAGTATCATTTAAATATGTATGCCCTACTCTCAGTCTAATCATTATTATTTCTTCCCTTCTATTTCTCTCCTTAATATTTCTACTAAATATTGACTTCTGTATTTTATATAATTTCCTTCCTTTCTTATCTTCGTTCCATCTTTTTTGCCATATTTCCATTTCTTTATTCTTAATAATTGATTTCCCTTCCCCTTTGCCAATAGGTATTTTAATCGTTATTGCCTGATCTAAAGCCCTTTTTGCTAATTTATCTGCCCTTTCATTGCCTTTTACACCTTGATGTGCTGGTACCCAACAGAACCAAACATCAATGCCACCTCTGTATAATCTAAATAAGCTATGTTGAATTTCTAGTACTAGATCTTTCCTATTGTTTCCTTCTCCTTGAATACTTTCTACGGCTGCTCTGGAATCTGTGCAAATTACTACTCTGTCTGGACGCACCTCCTCTACCCACTGCAAACTGATGATAACTGCCACCATTTCTGCCGTGAATACAGATAGTTGATCAGATAATCTTTTAGATATGTCAATTTTAAACTCAGATATATAAATTCCTATTCCCACACATCCTTTTGCATTCTTAGAACCATCTGAATATATTTTAACATAATTATAATATGAGCTTCTTAAGTATATATCGGTTTTTACCCCTATTTCTTTTAAATTCCAATCGCTTTTCATTTTAAGGAGTTTTATGTCTACATTTACTGCCGGAAATATCCATGAAGGGCTAACATTAATTGGATTAAATTGAGCTATTTCTTTATCTTCTAATTCATATATTTTAATCCATTTGTTTATGATCCATCCAAATCCATTACTATGGAACTTTAAGTATTCCCAACAATATTTTAATATTGTTGAATTTACATTTTCATCTTTTTTACTTTTTATTTTCATCCAGTATGTCAGCGCTAATTTTATTCTTCTTATTTCTAGTGGAATCTCTCCAGTCTCTACTAGAAGGGCATTAATAGGTGTCGTTTTCACTGCTCCTGTACATATACGTAAAGCCCTATTCTGTAAAGTATCTATTTTTTGTAATGTTGTTTTAGCTGCTACTCCATATATAAAACTACCGTAGTCTATTGTTGATCTCATGAGAGCCCTATATATGTTTAATAATGACTGTCTATCTGCACCCCAGTTATTTCCAGCCACAGCCTTTAGTAGATTTATCACTTTCTTACATTTAGTTTCCAGATTCTTTGTATGCGTTTTCCATGTATATGATTGATCCAACCATATTCCCAGATATTTAAATTCTGCTACCCTTTCCAATGGTTGTTCATATAATGTTATTGTACCTATGTCTATGTTTTTCTTATTTGTAAAAATCATATAACAAGATTTACTTGTTGATAATTTAAAACCCCATTCAAAGGACCACTTTTCTACTTTATTAATCGCTTTCTTAATTTTACCTATAACAAATCTTGTATTCTTTCCTCTCATCCATAATACTCCATCATCAGCATATAATGCAGATTTTATACATTCTTCTGTTTCAGAAAAGATATCATTTATCATAATATTAAATAGTATTGGGCTAATTGCACTACCTTGTGGAATTCCATTTTCAATATTCAATTCTTTTGAGTAATCATTTCCAATCTTAACTTTTATTTTTCTATCCTTTAAAAAATTTGCTATCCAATTAAACATTTTCCCTCCTATTCCCATCTGCTTCATTTTTATAAGTAGTCCTTCTCTCCATAGTGAATCATAAGCTTTTTCTATGTCCAAAAATACTACAATAATAATTTCTTTCATTTTTAAAGCTTTCTCTATATCATTACTAACTCTAGTTATTGCGTCCATTGTTGATCTTCCTTTCCTAAATCCGCACTGATTTTCATTGATTAATTTCTTATGATCAAGAATAAATTCTAGTCTATTAATCACTATTTTCTCCATCCACTTACTTAAGTGTGAAGTTAATGCTATTGGTCTGTAATTATTTGGATTTGCAGGATCTTTCCCTGGTTTATTAAACGGTAGGATTATTGCTCTCTTCCATCTATTTGGTATTAAACCTTCTTTCCATATTTTATTAAACAGTTTTAATATTAATTCTAATGTTACTTCAGGAATCTGTTTAAACATAGCATAGCATAGCTGATCTTCCCCAGGAGCTGAATATCCTGTCCCTTTCAATGCTGCTTTAATTTCCTTCATGGTTATATTTATGTCTAATGTTGAATTATATGTTTGACTTTTTCCCAAAATATTTTTATGCTTGCTAATTTTTTGATTCATCTGTTGTCTATGAATGTTTGTAAGATGTTCCCCACTATGTACTGACGCAAATGCTTCCCCCAACAAATCTGCCTTATCTTTATTTAACACTACTACTTCCTGATCTCTGACTAAGGCTGGTATTTTAATACCACTCCTTTTCCCAATCATTTTCCTAAACATTGACCATACATTTTGCAATTTAATTTCAGATCCTATTGAGGAAGCATATTCTCTCCACGTTTTCTTTTTGGCTTCCTTAATAATTTTACGAGCTACTGCTCTTTTCTTTTTATAATTAATAAGAGTTTCAAGTGTTAGATTTTTCTGCAGTATTTTAAATGCCCTGTTACGATCTTTAATCGCTCTAGTACATTCATCATTCCACCAAGGGACTACTTTTTTCTTCCCTTTTATTATTGTTTTTGGTATACTTGCATTTGCAGCATTTAAAATATGTTTTGTTATCTGGCTTGTACACTCTTCTATGTTACCTTTTAATGTAACCAAATGTCTGCTTTCCTCACACTTTACTTTAAATTTTTTCCAATCAGCTTTATTAAAGCACCATCTTGTGATTATGACATCTTCTTGCCTCTTTATATTATCATTAATTATAGTGCTTACTGGAAAATGATCACTCCCTATTGTAGATTCCCTGTTGACGTTCCATTCACATGATCCTACAAGGCAGTCAGATACTAATGTAATGTCTAGACATGAGGTTGTATTTTTATGTACATTAACTCTGGTACCTTTTCCATTGTTAAGACAAACTAGTGACCTTTCATCCATTATTTCTTCTATTATGTTGCCATTTTGATCTGTCTTTTTGCTGCCCCAGAGACTATTATGGGCATTAAAATCCCCGCACCATACTTCTCTTCTATGTAATTTCCCAGCCATTTCCTTAATCTTTTTACAATCGAGATTTTTACATGGATTATAATAGTTTATAATTTTAATATTACCACATTTTCTTACATTAAATATTTCTATAATAATACATTCTAATTCATTATTCATTGGGATTTTCTTATAAGCTATTCCATCTTTAATTAAGGTAGCACATCCTCCTCCATTACAATCACTTCTATCCTGTCTTTCCATGTTATATCCAGGGATCTTAAAATCTAGATTTGGTTTTAACCATGTTTCTTGTATACATATAATATCAGGGATTATTTCTAATTCATAGATATACTTTTTAAATTCTTGTCCATTGGCTATTAAGCTTCGAGCATTCCATTGAAGTATACATAAAGCCATTAAAAAGAACACTTGGATCCTAGTCCTGGGTATTTCCTGTAGTTTCAGTAGCACTTAGAATGGTATGTATTTGATCTGCTTGTATTTCTTTCATATCTAAAAATCTTCCAGCTGCTGTTACTATTGCCTTTATTTTATCACTTTTCTTCTTCATTTGCACTGTTACATTAACAATATGGCATATAAATGCTACGAAGTTTTCTTTTTTCACCACCATCGTATCTTCATCCACTCTACATTTATGCAAGCATGCATTTTGGATATTTGGATTTGGAGCCAGTATTTGTCTCTGCCCGTTCTGCACTTGATTTATATTCCAAGCTGAGTTTCTTTGACCTGTTTCTCCCATTCCTCTATTACTGTCTTTCTTTACTCTTTTTAAGGCTTCAGTATATGAAATTCTTTCTGTAATTTTAACTCTTTGAGCTTCCCTAGCTTCCTTTTGTATTTGACATCCACCATAAGCTGCACTATGTTCTCCTCCACAATTACAACATTTGATTTTTGCATCTTTCTCACATTTTCCATATTCATGTGGACCTCCACATCTTGCACACCTGATTTTTCCTTTGCATTCCTTTGCAGTGTGTCCCATTCTTTGACACTTGAAACAGCGGAGGGGTTTAGGGATATACTCTCTAACTCTATAGTTCATATAACCCAGCTGGATATTTCCAGGCATACTATTTTCAAACTGTAAAATTACTGCCATAGTATCTTTAAGTTCCCCGTCTCTTTTACTTTTAATCCTAGTGGCATCAGTTATTTTCCCTCCTTTGATTTCTGCTTTCACATCTTCCATTGTCATTTCCAGTGGAACTCCTGAAATCACTCCTCTTAGCCTCGCTAACAATCCTGGTATATGAGTTCTAACTCTTTCCCCCATTAGGTTTTTCATTTTCATGATCTTTTGTTGCTGTGATTCGCTGTTAGCATGTATCAGCACTCTTCTGTTGTTCATGATTCTAGCCATTTTTATTTTTCCTATTTCTGCCTCTATTGCTTTAGTCAGTTTTATGGGATGTATAGCTCCCCCCTCTTGCTTGAATTCTACCACAACTTTATATTCTGCTTCTAAATTAGCTTGACTCTGTTCATCTGAATTCGCCCTTTCATTTGTTTTTGTTCTTTTGCTGATGTCTGCTCTTGTCTCACTTTCTTCTGACCAACTTCTTGCTCTTTCTTGTCTTTTCTTAATTGTTCTTTTCATTCGTGATGATCTAGAAATCATCCACTCCATCTCATTCCCACTATTTCCTCCTGATGTAGAAGCCATGTAGCTACAGTCAATGTACAGTTTATGCTAACCGCCAAAATTCAAATCCTACCGCCTTGTTTGTTCCGTTCACCCTTCTTCTTCTTCTTCTTCTTCTTCTTCTTCTTCTTCTTCTTCTTCT
>JABUIW010000156.1:4356330-4438064 GCA_013363375.1 Menidia beryllina
TCTTCTTCTTCTTCTTCTTCTTCTTCTTCTTCTTCTTCTTCTTCTTCCACCTTTTTTAAATAGGCTTCTTCTTCTTTGGGCGTTATGATAAGCCTGTGTTGTTTGTTTCACTGCCCCCTCTGGCCGTCCCTCATTGACCTTCATCAACTGCTTTGTTGATGTGAAAGAGTTTGTTTTTTGTCATGTCGTTTCTATTCTTTAAAGAACTTTATATCAAACATTCACAATCACAGTGAAATTCTTTTTGTATAGCAAAACAGCATATTGAATCAATGAATGAATACAAATAATATTTTATTGATAGTTTTTCCCATCAGTTTGTTGGTCTCCCTTCTGCTTTTTTGTTAGTAGAAATATCAGATGTTTGTTCGACACGCACACAGAAACACACACACACGCTAACACATATACATAGTATATGTGTACGTCACAGCTATACATGGTAAATGTGTGTGTGTGTTTTACAAAGTCTAAACATTAAGGAAAGCTTTGCCTGTGAAAAAATGTTATGAAAAAAATTCTGCATAACTGTTGCTGAACTGTTTTGCTTCATTTGGCACTCTGTTTGCTCATCTAGTTATCTGGATGCATCAACAGAGTCAGCAGTCACAGACCAATCTCAAATGTTCCTGACATCAATAGAATTATTGGAAACATAACATGTTCCAGATTGATGACATTCTTGACACCTTTAGGTTTTCATTAACATTACTGCTCCTAAACTGCTCACCTAAAGTTTTTTAATGATGTTCTCCTGAAGGATTCATGGAATCTGACAGCCGTAGTGTTACTAAATCTTGTTTAACGTTCAGTCCTATTGAATTTTAGATAAACTGGAAAACGTGTCTTGGTGATCGTCGTAATAAGGGCAGAGGGTTTATGTGGTTTGTAGTGGTTAGAATCAAAGTACTGCAATGATATATGAAGACTCGTATGATCAGTTCTCTACTTGCATTTCAATCTGTAGATCCTTCCAATTGTTAATTTTCTCCAAGACTCTGAAGATGCATGTCCCGGCTACATAAATGAGATCCTGATCTGTCGGTACTCCAACCAAATGATTACTGGCCTGTTCTGTCTCTGTCTAGAGAAAGTTAACAACTGGCATCTTTCTTTAATTTAAAAATAATAATGATTTCAAGGTGGTATGAGGAGGAAAATAAGAGCTCACAGGACCAAGTGTTAAAAACATTTACTTTTACATTTAAAAAAATCCACAAACCCTTGCTAAAGACACAGTTACGAAGAAGCTTATGATGAATGTAAAGTAATGTGAGTCTTTGCTTTTTTTTGTTTCTTTGCAGACTTTAAAAAACAAGATTTTCTGTCCCTTCACTATTCAACAGTTGGTCATCATTTGATGTGTTTTTTATTCAGCCGATGTGGCATTTCTCCTCCGCAGCTTAAAGAGCGCACAGTTGTGCTGTTTTCACAGTTAGTAGGCAAATCCATGGGGTTTGAGAGGGAATGACATCCTGGTCCGACAGGACTGGCTTGGCTGCTGAGCCTTGCAAAACACACCCATGATCTATTCTTGCCAGGATTAGTACTGCGCTTCTCTATTTCAGCACTGCAACATCAGCTCCTGATTCTGGTCTCACTGGACATCTCATGAGAGTAATGACTTTGTGTCCCCTCTTTACTATCCCACCAACATGTTCCCTTTTATTTTGGGATAATGATGCACTGTGAAAAATGTAGCCTATAATTATTTGTTTGTGAAAAATGTATATTTCATGAAAAGAAAATACCATTCAATTTTTATTACTGCTTTTATTAAAAAAACAAACAAACGTCCCTCTTTTCTTTAATAAAGCACATGCGTTCTGATTTTCTTCACTAAATAAGACCAGAGCCAGAACATCCTCGGGATGCAGGGCATTTAAAATACCAGGCAACAGTTATAAAGTGGTTAAAACATTGTACTTCAAAAAAGCAGAAATCCATTCCATCTGTTGTTTAATTCACAGTGGCCTGATATATGCTGTCAGAGCTCAGTGTCTTTGCAGTTCTGTTTCATGCCTCAAAGCCATTTTGAGTATCCACAACTTCAGCAACTTTGGGAATTTAAATAGTTCTCATTTTGGACTGAAGTCAAGCAAAGACAGCAGAAGCCATCTTGAAGGCCTATATAGTTTCTCTGCAAATCTTCCAAGTCAAACTATCCATCAAGCCCAGCAGACAGATATTGGACCGATTGAAGTCTTTCCAGTTTTAAATACAGCTCACATCGCAAGCACATTATTCAAGCTATATCACCCTTTGCATCTGAGTTTGAAAAGTATGAGTTTGGTGTGGCTTGTAAAAATAACAACAGTGTAGATATTTTAACAATACAGAACTGACTATTTGTTTCAAACAGTGCCTTAGATAAGTTCTTCTTGTTAGGTTTTAACTACACTTTTTTGTCACGAGAGAAGACCCCCTCTCAAAATCCTCCTTCTTCTTGCTGCCATTACATGCATTAATCTGTCTTCATAGTAAAAGGAAACAGCCCTCCAGTGACCACTCAACACCCACAGATGGATGAATGTTACATGCAGCTAGGCACATCTGCCCTTAGGGGAAGTTTCCCCCATCTGATGGCATGATGAAGTGTGAATATTTTCAGCGCTGAACACCGTCTTCAGTGCTTGTTAGAGCATCCAATAACTGACCCCCAAGATCTCCATTTACATAAATCTGCTGCAACAGTTTGCAGATACTTAACGTGTAGATCAGTTTTGTTCATAACAACCTAAAGATCTGCAATAACTGCATACACTATGACAACTTTTGGCAAAACCTTAAAAAAAGAGCATTTTTCTGTGAGAATCTTTAACCTGCCTTGTTTATGTGTATGGCTCTGAGCTGGCTGTGCAGCATTGTGGGGTCTTGATGGTTCGGAGACAATTGACATGAAGATTTGAACAGAAATGTTGATATAGTTTGAGCTTTCAGGATATAAGGAGATAATTTTTTCCCCCCTGCTAAATTTAGTCATATCTATTTTATTGCTGAGTCCGCTGTTCGGTTTTGCTGCAGGTCTTTGCTGATAATACTTTTGGCATCAGCAGGAAATGATTATTTCACTCAAAAACCCTCACACAATGTCTTGAATCCAGGTCAGGTGGAGAAATTTAGAATTAAAATTAAAATTCTATTTCACAGTAATAAATCTGTTAAGGATGAGAAAATCGGTTCCGAGTCCCGCTGATTAACGATTTGTCCCACTTGTAGAGGAAATGTCCTCACTCTGCTCTGCTTTTGTTCTAAAAGCAATGACTCAAGAAAAACAGCTGTCCAAGCAACAAGCAATGTTGAGAGTTTTTCAAGTTAATGACACGACACAAGCAACACTATGAGAAACTTTTAAGAAAAAATGTGAATAGATCCTGTTGATCTTAAAGACAGAGTACAGTCAAGGGTGTCACTTCATTCAATCATAGTCACGAATCAAATCCTTAGTCTTAGTAATCAAATCTCAGTTAACACAGTAAGATTACATCAGATAGTGTGTGTTACTCTAAAAAGTGAGAAACTGAAATGTTTCAGTGGGGAAATACAGGAGTCTTTGTAGAGTTTGTAGACACCTGGGGTGCTTTGGGTCTGGGCGGGATAAGGAAAATGGCAGAACCCTTAAATCAATTACCTCTATGCTTTAGATGCCCGGATGGACATTATGTGTGATAGATACATCAGTTGTATCTGTTATTTAGATGTCTGCAAATGCAGTTTTTTATACCACGTGCTCTCTGGTCAGTCTCTTCCACATACCAATTACTGAGTCTCTCTCCTACAGAGGCCAGACAAAAAGACTGCAAGAGAGGCTAAACAAACAATGCAGATTTTTCTGCAGCTCTGCAACTGTCTGACCTCTCCTGTGGGAGCTATTTATGGCAGTCTTTCTGATTAGCAAATAGCTGTCTGTTTTTTGCTCCTCCGAAATTATTTCACTTGTCCATACTAAATTGTTAACTTGAAAAGAAAAACAATTGTAATGCATTTCCCAGCATCATGCGACAGAGAAGGCAAGGAGTACCTTCCCCTGGTTTTAAGAGTGGTTCAACTACTGTGTAGAAGATTCATGTTAAACTAATGTAATCAAACTTGTACATAATACATACGAAGGAGGGACCTGATTAATTCAGCCAATTTAACCATGTGTCTTTGAGAACCGTGATTTGCAGCAGTCCGAATCCAAAGATAAAAAGGAGGCGAACAGGAAAAGGAACGTTGGACTTATGAAATCGTTTGGTTATTTCATGAGTCATCTTTGAAAACCTCCACACCTCACACTCACATGATTTTTCCAATACACTCCCCTGACTAACATCTACCACTTCGGCTTTCCAGCTGCGCGCGGTACACAACGTTTAGCTGTCAGACAGCAAGGCACGGCCACTCCCCGGACTAAACCATGTGCCCGCTGAGGGGGTGAATATAGGAGTGCGGGGAGGGGGGTGGGGGATTTTAAATATGTGTTCACACAAATATAAACTACCCATGCAACTTAAATTTAATAAAACATACTAATCTTATATACTTCAACGTTTCCGTGATATTTATCCAATCATTTTAAAAATGGTTACCCACCCATGTTTATGGTACACCCCAAAACTGATCATATGACACACTGACTCAACATGAACGTTTAAAAAGAACAAGCTCCTTCGGTTGGGTTAGTTTTTACAGTCAGTCTTTGAACTAAATTTGTCGCGATGCCGATGTGTGGAGGAACCTCTGAGGCAAAGGACGCCGATGAAAACGTCCAGCAGATCTGCGATCAGGCAAGTAGAGGAGGCCTATGTCAATGCTATGTCAGTAGTCAGAACTATTCCCATCCGCCGGGGCCTGTGTGTAATTCCCCCCTCATTGTTCCCAGATGAAACCTCATGCGGAGCAGAAAGCAGGGAAGACGTTTGATGTGTTCACTGCAAAAAGCTTCAAGACGCAGGTCGTTGCCGGGACCAACTACTTCATCAAGGTAATGATGGTTATTACCGGATTCAAAAGAGCTTCTAAGGAGTGATTGAGGGTTTTCCTTTTCTTGTGCGCACACGATGAAAACTTGTTTAAGTGTTTTTAGGGGCTCTTCAGATTACGCAATCCCTATCAATTATTCCTTATTCGAAAACAAAGAAATAACGTGACCAGTGTGTTGTTGTTCAAAGTTATTACTCTTATTTATCATTTGTGTACGTCTTTTTGTTTTAAACAATTAACTCTTTTTACACCAGACTCATGAAGGTGACCAAAGTGAAGTGCTTTTCAAATATACAATGTAAATTAATGTGAATCCAAAAAATGTCCTATATTGCTCAGATGACAGAAAAATAATGTAATTCAATATTTCGTACCTAATTGACACTGAATACAGTTTCTAGAAGGGGCATGTCCAGTTTGCTGGCATTGCTGTGAACTTTCCATATACTTCCTTTCAGGTCCATGTGGGCGGAGATGATCACATTCACCTCCGGGTTTGGCAGAAACTCCCATGTAATGGAGGAGAACTCGAGCTAAGCAATATTCAGCACTCCAAAAGCCACCATGATCCAATTGAGTACTTCTAATACCATGTTGATTGCTGACCAAGCAAACAACCAGTGCCTCCAGGCTGCAGTCTAATTGTAATCAGTTAATATCTCGCCTAATTCTGGTAAATAATGTTTTATGCAGTTTCTGTGTCTCATATGTAATAACAAACTGTACGTGCACTGTAGGTCATAAACAATAGGGGTGTATTTCTAATTGTATTCCTAAAGGGAACTATTTTTTACAAGATGCATGAATAATAAAGCAGATCTGTTGTGATTTCATTTTTTCTCACTCAAGTTTCTGCTGTTGTGTGTGTGTGATGTGTGAACTATCTTCGTGCCTCGTGGTCACTCTGACATCAGCTAAAAAAGCGTCCAGACACGGTGGCAAATAACACCTTTGAGATTGTTATTTACCAAACGGTATCAACCAAACAGCAGACTCCTCAGTTTCTTTTTAAAAGATATATGGCACAACACAGCCCTTTTCCCATCTCCAATGATCCAATACCTCTCAGACAATCAAATCCCAAATATTTGATATAAGAATATATTTAGCTTTCTGTACAAAAAAAAGGACTAAATGTTTTGTGAAAGTTGTATACAAAGCTTATAATGTACAAACATACATTTAATGTTGCACTGCTGTTCCATCATCAGTATAATATAGATAGAACATTTAAAGGTAAATGAACCTCTAACCCTAACCTATGAAATAAAACAAAAGTAGGTGTAAGCAAGTGTAATTTCACATTCAGTTGAAATACATGGAGATCACAGATGGGAGTCACTTTCAACACTTTCCCTCCTGTTGTGTTAAAAGAGATCTTCATTATTTTCCATCGTGTGAACACACAAGCTTGTATGGCTACTCCTGACGGTAAACAGTCACATCAGCTCTTCTGAACCTTCAGCTGCTTCATTGTGTCAATAAGAATCCTGATAGGATTCCTCTGAATCTTGTTCATGCTGCAACACGCTGTTTGACCAGCTCCCTTTTCATGATTTGATTATGAAATTACACCGCAGCTGTGTCAGCATTGTTTTTTGCATCAGGGTTTGTCATGTCTGTTTAATCTTGTGACTGAAGTTTCTCTTTTTTTCAGCTCAATCTCCTGGATCCAGATGTCCCGTACCCACCTCCTGACTGATTAAGTCAAATTATCCTTTGGTTTCCACAAACCTTGTAGCATTTAAATTGATCTGTGTCCAGGTTTTGGAGATTTGAAAATTCAAACTTAATATAGAAAAATCAGCCCCGAAAACAATTTTTTTCTCGACACTACATCCACTTTTCACTGAGATAAAACAGTTCGAGTGTCCATTTACTTATACGGAGAAATGTAATCATACGCAACATATTTTGTGCTGGTATGAACACAAAACAACATGCAGCTACATCAGTCAGAGGCAGAAACAGAATAACTAAATAACCTTTAAAGGATCAGAAAGGGTTCCTAATGTTAGTTTCTGGACCATTGAACAGTTGAAAGTATTTTCTATTCAAAAGGACTGATTTTATTTCAAATATGGCTTTAGTTTAGTTTGATTATTCATGTTTCACCCCAAATCCTTCCCTTTTCTGCTCTATGTAGGGGTTGGAGTTTTTATGCTTTTTCTTTTTACGAGTTTAAGATAAAAAGGTTTTTTTAAATAGTCTTATTAGACAGGGGCTTAACAAAACAGTAACGCTCTATGAGTTCATGAGTAGCCCTCTAAAAGATTATCTTCAAGATCACCGCCAACCAGCCCTGAGCTCTGCACCTACCTATCAAACTATGCGGAAGAGGGTGGATGTAGAATAATTGGTTAAACAACAACTCTTCTATTTTGGGCTTCAAAAGGGTTTTCATTAATTTATTGAAATACTAAAATCAGCCTCTCATTTGGCATGTCACCACACATTTATTACAAAAAACACATGGAGGCCAGTGGAAATATTAATTCAGTTTTTATGTTTGGTAAAAACCCACTGATTTTGAACCTCCTGAGGGTGATAGCTGAAAAAGGTCACCTAAAATTGTCCCAGAAGGAGAAATCAGCATCAGCCTTAAAAACTGATGGGTGAATCAGCGTTATTAACTTCCTCGGAATACCTCGGAAAAAGTAGGGAAAACAGAAAACAAAAGTCGCTTGAAAACGGTTCACTTTCTTTTTAAAAAAAACACTTCTTCCAAACAGTGAGGCTCTGTAAGGAAGCAGACAGATAACTCTTTTACAGCGATGGTAATGCAGTACATGGAATATGAATGAGGTGTGGAGGAGGTCAGAGTCCTGACTGCAGGACCCAAATGGCTCACAGTCTCAGCTCCAGTCTGGGTTTGTACTCTGAACAAAAGCACCTTCAGAGTTTCACTTAACCTTTGGAGGCGTGTAGTGGATTCTGCACCTTTCACTGAAAACCTGGACAAAGGGGAGCAGCTCAATGTCATTAAGGAAATATTCATGGACTTGGGAAATTGATCATAAGACAAATGACAAGTGTGAGTTGATTGTACCTTCAGACTTCTATCATTGACAACTTCTTCAACATTCAACTCCGACTGCATTAACTTTAACTACAGACAAAAGAGGGAAAGCTGTTAACGTTTCGCATAAACTGGAGAACAGATTCATTTTGTGCCTGCAAAATAGAAAAGGAATACCTCAATCACACTGCATCCAAGTTGTATATACAGCAGTTATCTTTGTTTTAGGCCTTCTTACATTCCATATTATTTCCTTAAATTAAGACTGAATGGAGAATAAAGACCTTTATCACTTCTTTGGCTAAAAGTTCAAGTCCTGTATTAGAGGTCAGCTTTCATTTTGAGCTAACTATTCTGAAAAGGAAATAACTTAGATGAAGGGGACAACCCGGATTCTTGAAGACCTGTTATTGTGAAAGATGACCAGCAGAGGGAACTGATTAATAGCATGTTGCTGCTGCCATCCATTGGATTTAAAACACAACTACAGCTTGATGTGAAACAGGCACAAACCTTGCAGAAACATTTATCTGAAGAAAGACATTAAAATCAGCATGTACACTTATTGATGTTTACATTTTCAACCTCTGCTTCGTGCATTACAGTGACCACCATTCTTTCTTTTTTTTTTAATTCATGATGGACTTACTTTGGTCTGCTCCTTTCTGAGCTGCTTGAGTAGTGTCAGGTTTTCGCTATCCTTGGCCCGCTCTTCACGCAGCTGTCCCACCACCTCAGATGTTTGCGCTATACAGGCTTTGATAGCTTTAT
Organism: Menidia beryllina; assembly: GCA_013363375.1. Classification (NCBI taxonomy): domain Eukaryota; kingdom Metazoa; phylum Chordata; class Actinopteri; order Atheriniformes; family Atherinopsidae; genus Menidia; species Menidia beryllina. The sequence goes on from JABUIW010000156.1 coordinate 4,365,086, forward strand.
CTCTGCTCAGATGGGCCTCCATCATCTGTGTGATATACACATTTTAAAATGAGAAGAAACCAGGTAATGGCTGTGCAATAAGCCAGGAAGTCTTGCATGTCGAGCCAGTGCGGACGCATCATCTCTATATTGGGACTCACAGACTCGTAGAGTTCTTTGCATGTTTGCGTTGCATCCACTTTTCCTGAGAAGGAGACTGTGGGCACAGTGGTGTTCAGGGCGTGGACTATGCGGTCATCTATGGTTCGCATCACCTTCAGCACCTCCTAAAAACAGATTGATAAAAAAGACTGAAAACTGCAAAGACAGGAAACACATTTTTGGTTATATCAATCTGTTAATCTAAAATACTTTTAGTCTGACTTTAATTATTATAGATGGAGCTGTGGACTATAATATTTTACCATAGTACCTTCATCATGTCAGTAAGAGAGCAGTGTGAAAATAAAAGCGGAGCGTTTAAAAGGCTGGTTTATTATACAAACAAGATATAAAATTTACATCAGACAGTGTGTTAAAAAAAAAAGAACATAATCAAAACCTTAAAGCTCATGAAGCAACACAGATCAGAAATTCTGATACAATAGCTTTTAAAATTCAAATTCTTTAAAAAGACTTTTGGACCAAAAGGGCATTTTTTTCAGTTTTCTCCCTGTGAATGATTTTTAATTATGCAAATAATGTCACAGATTTTTAGAGGTTTGATCAAAAGGTATTTATTCAAATAATGTATTTTAAATACACTGAACAAAGTATGAGAAATAAGGACTTTTCAAAAAATTGTTTTCACACAAAACAGTCTGTGTCAAGTCTGCCAATTGTTTATGAAATAGCATTGGTCAAATGTCCAAGTACTCTTTACGACGCTAAAATTGGAAATATTGGATCAAATGAAAATCATTTCTCGAGAATATCTTAGCTTACACCATGTTACTAAAGTCAAAGTGTACATTTAGTCACATACTAGCAACTTAAATTCAAAGTCGAACGCAAACATGTCCAGAGTTTGACTTACAAAACTTGTGTAACTGTCCAAATAATTATGGATCTGTTAGCATACTTTGTTTTTAAAAAAGTGAATAAGAAACTTGTTTGGGTTTAAGAGCCTACAAACAGTCAGCAAGCTACAGCTTGCATACTGCTCTGGTAAGAGGGTCTGAACTTTTGAGTGACGATAACTCTTTAAATGATCCTTCCACCTTTCAGTCCTGTGATTCAACCTGGATCCTTGAAACTCGCAGGGAGCAGAGGGCTACCATGAAGTGAGCAGGAGGGTCACCTTACAGACATTGTTGGACGTCAGGCAACTGACCCAGCGAAATCTAATAAATCGGAACGATGTCACTCCGTGAGAATTCTGGAAATATCGATAAATACTTTGCATAAATTACCTGAAACATCGAAAAGTCCTCACAGTTTAAAGTTCCATCGGGCGCCGCCATGATGGCCTGGAGGGTCCTCGAAGAAGAGCGAGGCGGCTGTTCAAGACAGTGCCTGAAAGGATCACACTTAAAACTTACATTATAAACCCGTGTTAGCACTATATCGTTATCTTACTATATTTTTCTGAATCAATAACTGACAGCAGTAGAATATGTGTTTGAAGAAACACACAATCAAATTAATAAAAGAAAACAAACAATGATTTAATAATGAATACCTTTGCTTAGTTTCCTCCATTTTAGTTTTGCTCAGAATATTAAACTAAACTATCTAAAGCCTCTTGCTCATACTTATCCACATTGAAACCAACATTCACCGTAAGATAACCCAGTTAGTGTCAGTGAGTTGACAATTTTAGGGGTTCATTTCTGACTGTTTTTAACGGCACAGAGCAGAGACCCCAGAACTTACGTGACGGGTCCTCTTCAGGCAGTTAGTTGACTTTCAGCAGCTGCCGGGGGCTGGTGTCTGAGAGGTGGTGTTTGCTACCAGTTTCACAGACACCGAGAGTTTTAGCAATTCGATCAGAAACATGAATTTCCTCAGATCTCGTCTCTCCACCGGTAACCTCCTCGGTTCGTACAGTTTACATGAATTTCTGGGTTCATATTTTCAACGTCAGAAAATCGGCATGCACGATTTCCTTGCGAGCTTGTTGATTTTGGTCTGACATCTGTGTTGGATTATCATTTAAAGAACATGCCGTCAAAAGTGTGTACTTATTTAGTATATTTTTTCCAGCCGTGTTTTAATTGTTGTTATAGTTTGGTAAAATGTTTCTAAATGTAAGGTTATTGTCTCGGCACGTTTTTGATAGCAGGTATGATGGTATGATGATAGTTATCAGATTTTGCCTCACGACACCTTTGACCCATTTGTTTTTTTGTTTCATTTTTACTTACTTTACTATACTTTTTCTGGCCTAGTTAACTTGCACCACTTTAACGAAGGAAACATTTTGATGGTCTTATTTGTCATGAGGCATATAAACTGAACAGCATGATGGTATTTTTCTTTATTTTAGAGTGGGAAAACAACTAGAATGTTTCCAACAGTCTGACGATCATGAAGATAATTATGATTTGTGGCTTTGCATTACACCTACACCTGTTATTGTTTCTTCACAGGCCAGAGATGCAGAGGCATGTGCAATAAGCTACAAGAGACTAAGTCTGAATCTGCACCCGCAGCTCCAGCACAAGGTGGAGTTTTGGAACATAAACTTTTCTTTTCCTTTCCTTTTTCCTTCCTTTGTGTACCAATCAGCTCCATGTCCACTAATCATTTCACTTTTAAACAGATCACTATGGTAGCTCTGATCATTTAGTTTGAAGCCTTTTTAATGTAAACATGCAAAAACTACACAAACTATTTAACTGTGATGAAGGGTAAAAAAAATAGACAAGTGTGTAGACAGTGTGCATCACAGGTTAGAGTGTTTCCCATAATTAAGTTTGTATGTTTTCTGAAATTCCCAAATCACCAAGAGGTTCAGTAAGTGAGAATGGAGACAGCACATATCACTGCTTTGTCCCTTTTATGTGGATAAGCTGGTTTGTTTGTCCATTATGCGTTGTGGGCTCTTTTTTATATACAGCACCACGACCCTCCTTCAAAGTCCCAGGCTACAGGCCATCCGCAATGGACAAGAAGATTTTCTTATGGTCGGGTCGCTTCAAGTCCATGGATGATATACCAGAGACTGTGTCGTAAGTAGCCCTTTCCTGTTTATTCCAGACCTCCCAGCACTCTTTTCGGAACACAAGAACAGAGCTAACTAACTGGATGAGCAGCCATGCTGTGTGTAGCTGGTCCTCTGAGACAGCTGTAGTTCAAACAAGGCGTCTGTTTATGGTACAAGTTAATTGCTCAGGCTACTGACATGAGGGTGGAGATTGCATCTGACAGATCTGCTGCTGACATAAGAGATTTGCTTTTCATGCATTGAAGGCAAAGATGCCCATAATGTTTTCAGAGGGCTCAGAAACAACAACTGAATTGTGACAATGATCAGGACAGTGTTGGATGACTTAATTGTTCTTAGCATAAATATTGACACAAGATGCTGAGATAAGCTTGAATAGCAGGTAATGATCCTTTATTTTACAGGAACATGCATGTCCTCTTTTTTTGTTTTCTGACAATGTGTTTAAAAATGTTTTTGATCAAAAGGAGTGATCTGTTCTTTTCTATTCAGGTTCGAGATGATTGATGCTGCCAGGAACAAAATCAGAGTGAAAGCTGCCTATATGATGATGGCCGCCACATTAGGGGCCTGTTTGATTATGGTGATATTGGGCAAAAGGGTGAGTAACGGTTCATATCATTCAGCAAATGTGAAGTTTTTTTTATCATTATGCGTTTCCTCTGCATCTTTTTTTTTGTTGCAAATGTTACAGCTATAATTTCCAATAAGTGCACTGAAATGCATACAAAAAAACACATAATCTTAACTGTTACAGGCAGCAGGCAGGAATGAGTCTCTGACTGCTCACAACATGGAGAAGAAAGCCAAGTGGAGGGAGGAACTTCAGAGAGAGAACGCCAACGCCCTGTCTGAGAAACCTCAGTGAAGTAGCAAAGCCCTCTCTCCTGACACTTTCCCCTAACACTGGCATAGGTTTGACTCTTTCCGATGTATCATAACTCCTGTTATATGGAGCACAAACTCAAAACCTGAGCAGTTGTCACTCAAGTAGTACTTTTTCAACCAGGCCATTTGCTTTGACGCATAACCACATATGCAGAAATGTGGAAAAGTCCTTAGAGACTCACTTAATGAGGAAACAGCCCAAACAATGTTTTGCTATGGATGTTTTTGGCTTTCTCAAAGAGAACAGTACTTTTTTGGTTATACGATTTATAGGAGACAGATTCCACTTCTGATAGGATCAGTGTTCAACTATAAGCACTTCAGTTTTTAGCCTTTCGAAAGGCAAATAAGCTGTCATTTATCTTTGAACATCATGTGGTGGATCAGAAATGAACGATCCCTCCGTCTTGTCTGCAGACAAATGTAATCAGGGTTTTTTTATGGTCCTGATGGCTTCTGTGTACATAATGATCACAATAAAAACTTCAGTAAACTAATACATATTCAGATGGTTCATCTTACTTTGTAAATGTGTTTGGCCCAGATAAAAAGACTGCAGAGCCAAATAAGACATTTCCTCAAAACACTGAGGGTATGCTGGCATTTCCCCAGCATGCTTTGGGTACAAATAAGAATTTTACAACTGGTAACATGACTGAAAAACAGCCTGCAGTAATGCTGACTATAACTACCTTTTTAGGTAATAAGTTGCTGTTTTCAAAATGTAGGAATTTACCAAAATAATGAGTCTTTCATACATGAAAAAGTGCCCCAAATTAAAGGAAAATGATTCACTTACCACTGCAGAAGTTCATGAAACAACTTTTATGCAAATGGCATTAACAGAGGACAGATGCACAAACTCAATACAACAAACAGCAATGAACATATAGAGCTGGTCATCTCTTGCTGAGATTTTGACAAAAGTAAGCAATGCAAAGAGGACTTGGTAAACAAACAACAAACATTCAGCTGTGCTAACTATGGTGATCACCAGGATTTTCAAGTTTTATTCTGGATCTTTAAAATTATGTGGAAGGATTTCTGTAGAAGGATTATGGCACCATCAGCTACACAAAAGATGCTAACCCTTAAATTTTTATAATAAAAGAAGACCAATCTCAGGCCTAAGGGCTGACAAATGCATAGATTTGGCATGATCAAATTGGAAAATACTACTTGAATGGGTGTTGTCATGCTTTAGACTATCACAGCTAAACAGCCAATTGTTGCTTAGAATAAAGTTCTAGCTTCACTGAGTCAACATGATCTTTTGATTGTGATAAGTGTCTGCTGATAGCTTCAGTCCACAATCTGATTGAGTCTCTTCAGGGAAGGATAGAACAGTGTAATCTTTTGAATGCCAGGAGGGGGCCGGGGTTATAGACCACCCATCTTTACACCTCGCTTCCTGAGGAGGTAAGAGCCATGTCACCAACCAATTAAATAGCTAATGTATAAACTACTGTTGATGAGCAGGCATCAGTCCAGAACTAAAGTGCTGCAAATGAAATGAAATTATGTTATGATAGTAAAAATTCCCACTGGTTTGCTGCTGGACAGAATCCAAAGTTAAATAGTCTGTTTTGTCTTGTCCAAGTCCATCCAATTGTCTCAGTGCGAGGGAAGACTCCAATTCCCATGGCTCCATGGGGCTATTCACGTCACACCAGGAGGCAGGATGCAAAACTCTTGAGGATGGAGCCTGTGCAGGTGGAAATTTCCCATTAGTAGATAGAGGAATGATATGAAATCCAGGTGGGAGCAAGCAGCCTGGTTAGGGAGGATCCACCCCACAGCCACACAGTCAAATTTTCAATTAGTCTATCTGTGGTTAGAGAGGAGGAAACGGCATCCAACCTCCATTTCTGAGTCATTTAAGTGCCTTTCATAAAAGGTTAGAAGAGTCCTGTGAGACAGTCTTACATGTGGTCAAAGTCCCATGGTCAGTCCAGTGCTTAGGTTAGATCATTCTTCTCTGTGTGTGGAGGGGAAGGGGCGAGGGGGAGACTCGGTTTATGTCTGTCTATCTTGAGAGTCATTAATGCTTCAGACAAGCAGTGCAGTCCAAAACTCCCGCTGACTCAGAGACAGCTCCTGCCAGTCGGACTGGATGAAGGATAGGGGCTCTTTTGTTCCAGATGAACAGGGGAGGAAATCCCCCCCCCTCCAAAAAAAATACAGGGGGAGGCTGTTGCCAGGACGATCTGCCAGCGAGATACTAGGGCCTGAACAGGTCAGAAGGGAGATTAGATGCTAGAGAAGTCAGCACAAAACAAAATAAGTGAAACCTCCACAAACTGGCTGACAAGACTGCAGAAACCGGCCCATGTTCCTTAAATGTTACACTCTTAATAATCATGATAATGATTAAAACCGCCTCCCTGACAACAAGAAGAGGGGCAGGAGGAGAGTAGGCCGAGGGTTGTTTTAACCCTGAATCTTGGCTGCGGGCAGAGACAGAGAAGTAAAGGTAGGTGAGTATGAAGGTGGAGCATGATGGCAAGGAGGGTTTTCATTATAGCTGGAAACCCTCCATGGGGGCCTCGCACTGCTGGAAGAGGAACTGCTGCTGCTGAAGGTCAACGGCCGGAGCCAGAGATGGATCCTCGTCTTCAGTGTTGAAGTAGCGCTCGATCAAGTCGAAGGCTTTCTGGTAGATTTCCTGGTTCTCATGGCCCTGCAGAAACTCCAGCTTGTCCAAACCTGAGGAAAAGAGGGGAGATTACCGGTCCATTTCCAACATTTTCCCAGCCCAAATTCCTTTATACACGTGAAATAATTTTCCCTCTTGGTCTTGAATTTGTGAAAGTGTATCATCACTCATTATGTTAAAAGCTGAAGCTTTAAAAAAAAAAAAGTGAATTTATAATTTGATGCAAGAAAAATGACTAAGTTATGACCAAGATTCCTTCAAAGCTTTGGATAGATGATGTGAAAGAGAATAACTGCAATTTCATTTTTAATGTAACAGATTAAATGCTGAATGCACTCACCATAGGCCTCTTCGATGAGTGCACAGTAAGGGTTGATGCCTCCTCCCCTTTTAGCCTCCAGTTCCCCCAGTCGCAGGATGTTCTCAAGACCATTTAGAGCCACTTGAACAATCTTGGAATCCATGAGTGTGAGCAGGTCACAAAGTGGTTTTATACAGCCGAGTTCCACTAGATGCCTGTGGGAGGCAGCACACACCACGATTACTTCACCTTTAATCTTTAACTCAAGAGCAACTCTATAACAACTGGATCATTAGGTATCTAACCAGATATAACTGCGCAAAAGCCTCTACAATGTTCATATGTCACCATTTATAATGGTCATTTGTAATTACGTTGTGAAATGTTCATTTTTATGAGTACCATAACCACATTTAATTAATTCGCTTTGGGTGTTAACTTTGAATATCTTCAATAAAGTTCTACCTAATCTGCTCTGCGGAGCCCCCTGAAGTAGCGTTGGTGATAGCCCATGCTGCTTCTTTCCTTGTACGAAACTCTGCTACTTGCAGGATAGAGATGAGAGGAGGCAGCAGACCTGCATCGATCACCATCTGTGAACAGGAGAGAAAAAAACAAATCAAACATTTGGTAAATGACAAGAACTTAAACAACTTGTTTCTCACGAACAACATACGCAGCCAAGCGTGCAAACGCACCTGAATTTGTGCTCGATTCCCTGCGGTGATGTTTGAGATTGTCCAACAGGCCTCCTTCTTGATGGACTCCTTGGGGCTGCTCAGAAGGTGAAGGAGGGACTGCAGTGCTGAACAGTTCAGAATCACCTTGAACAACAGAGAAAACGCAAAAATTTAGAAAGTCCTCATTCATTCAGCATACACATCAGTCAGTTTGTGAGTATCACCTGTGTTTGCCGATCATCTCCAGTGACTATGTTTCCAACGGCCCGCAGGGCAGGAGATACAACCTTATAATCCGAATGCCTGCAAGAAAGAATTATAGCCTGTGATCACTTCAAACCCATATCTTCACAGTCACAAAATTGTGCAGATGAACAGTGCACAACTCCCATCCTTGTGAATCTTAGAGCTAAGAATGTCTATTTACTGCCATTAAAGTTACGCGTTTCTGTAGAAACGCGCAACTTTATTGGTAGAAAATAATCTCTGAATATTATAAGGCAAAGGTTGAGGTCTTACATCAGTAATTCGACCAGTCTGCGACAGACTCCTGAGTCAATAACAGCCTGGATTTTGTCATTAGGGCCATCAGACAGGTAGGAGAGTGCCCAGCACGCATCAGCTAAAATGTCTGTGTCATTCACAAACAGCAGCCAAGACAATACGCTGAGACACGGGGACACCTAAAAGATGCAACGAGACAAGAGGAAAGGACACGGTTGTGAGCTCAGTGAGGACAAGTGTTCAGATTCAGCACAGGTTTACCTAGCTGCTAAGACTGTGACCTTGCAATGAGAGATATGCGCTACATCAGCAGTGTAAGATGTGTGCTGTTGCCATAGTGATTTAGTTTATGTGGCAAATTACCTTTGAGAAGTCTGGAGGTGGGTTCTTTCCTCTGCACAGGTTTGAGAGCGCCCACACAGCATTCCTCATCATGGTTAGACGATTCTGTTTAGCCAATAACCTGAAGGAGGAATGTCACTAAGTTACAGTATAAAATGACTCCATAATTCTGAGTACAAAAACAGCATGTAGACCATTTTCCTTTAGAGAGCTTATTGTCAGATTGATAACTGTAACATTGTGTCTACTTTGTAAGTTGCTTTGGATAAAAGCATCTTCTAAATGCATAAACATAAACAAACATAAACAAGATGGGGATATTACACAGAGTGGCTACTTACTGCACTAGGGAAGGCAAAATGTTGCAGTCAATGACAAAGTCTCGGCATTCTGTGCTATCACCTGCTATGTTTCCCAAGGCCCACACTGCCTGCAGGGTAAATCAGTCACCAAATGTGTTGATATTCAATATAGAGAAGAAGCTGGAAAAAATATATCTCACTGTGACAGTTAGAAAATCTTTACCTGCTCCTGTACGTCTTCAAAATCTGAGCAAAGCATCTCTATGAATATGGGCACAGCTCCTGCCTGAATAACAACCCGTGTCTGGTTGGATGTGCCTGAGGCAATGTTGGTCAACACCCAAGCAGCTTCAAACTGAAACATATGATAAAATGCATTTAAAAGAAAAAAAGTCGTTGTACCATGTATAAAATGTGCAACATCTTAAAACATTTTAAAAAAGTAAAGACAGACAAAGCACATCATCTAAAGAGAGAGAAGATGACAACCCTTTCATGCTTCCTGCTTCTAAAACCATTAGTAACAAGGAGTACCTGCAATGTGCAGTTTTCTCTCCTCTTTAGGAACTCAACAAAACGTTCCACAACTCCTGGGGTGGCAATGACTTCATCAATGGGAGGGTTGGGCTCTGTTTGGGACAGATAAATTCAATTAATTTGGATTCTTACCAAATGCGCGCCTGTGTGCTGCTCAGGCCCTGACGAGTTACAGCTGCATATTTTGAACATCCTGAGACTTATGGTATTGCTTATGTTGAAGGAATTCAGCAGTCATTCAAAACCTAAAATGATATTCTCTGAAGAATAAAGCTGTCATCGTTAATAAAAAGGGACTTGTACCTTTAGAAAGAAGTTTCCTGAAGCGCTGAGTGCCTATTAGCTGCTGCTCAGGAGAACTGGAAAAGATCATTTGGATCATGTCTTCAGAGATCACCCCACCCTGTGTGGCATGGAGACAAAAAATGCTATCACATATGATCTGATAAATCTAAGGAATGACCGCATTACATATATAAGGAATTACGACTTGACTTGACATGACATAAGGAAAACAGAAGTCTTAAATTAATGCAATCTCACCATAAGTGGGTCCATGTTGTTAGCCTGGGATTCCAGGTAGCCACTGTCTGCCATTCCATCGTCTTCCAGGGTGCCATCTTCCCCAACGGTGGCAACATTTCTCCTTTTGAAAAGCTGCCACAGAAGAGCTTATAAGTAAACTGTTTTGTGTGCGTGTATGTTTTTTCTGTTACAATTAAATCAGCATGAAAGGCAACATTTCCGAATTCATATCTTGTTGATTCCCTTTCCCATTCTAGACTCTACTTACTTGTTCATCCTTCTTCTGTTTGCGAAGCTGCAGGCCTTCCTCTTCCCTCCTTCTTCTCATCTCATCTGGGTTAAGAGATTTGTTCTTGTAGCTCTTGAGTCGTGCATTGTCCTTACCTTGACTCATTGTGCAGCCTGGCAAGATATATAAGTAAGTTATTGTTGGAGACTTGAATATTGTTTAGATAAGGACTTATCTCAAATACAGTGAAACACTTCATTTCGATCCAATTGTAAAACATGTAAAAATAACAATCAGGATCACTTTGACAATCATCTACAAGAGTAAGAAAGCTTATAGTAAAACACCTGCTGACACTTAAAATGCTAACTAGAGCATCACTCGCTTGAAGAAAGATTGCTTAACAACTGGGAGCATTTAAGGACACTTAGCTAGCAGTTACTTTAGCATTATGTGGCTTTGAATAGTATTATTACAAAAAAATATATATATTATCATCAAAGAATCTGGAGGGAAGTCTCCAAGTATCAAATTTCTGTTTTTTTATGGCAAAACAGGACATATAAATCGCTTGTCCACGTTCGGTCAGCTTGCTAATGTCACAGTCGTTGTTAGCCTCTGCTACTGAAAGCTAGCTGACAAACATGGCTAACCGAGCGTTAGCTTAGCTCGAGACCCTGCGTAAACGAAAGCTCACGCGACAACCCCACATTTTCCAAAAGCTTGGGACTTTCCTCATTGAATTAATCATGTCACCAAGAAGAGTTGGCAGACAAAAATAGCTCAAATTTAAAGAATATTAGTCATTTGACCTGTCAGATTGGGCTCCGTAATCCCCTTATTCGCTAGGCCACTGCTTCTTACAGCCGTCGCCGGTATGACTCTGCGCATGCGTAGTACAAAACGCACCCTAGGGCCCCCAGCACGCTCCGTAAACCCCACCCACCATACGCTTTTCCTTTGTAAATAAGAAAATCGACCTCTCCGGTTACAAAAAATGGGGAAAAAGACAAATGAAAGAGGAACAGACAGTGTCCTTAAACGCCGCTGAATATAAATGCTCATTTCAGGGCATGGCATTGGGCCTTTGCAGTATTTAAAAGAATACTTTTAACTTCAAGGATGAATACCTCCGCCTTATGGCTTTATGAACTTCTTGTCTGACAGTGCAGGTGTGAGTGTAAACTTGACACTATTTTTAAGTGGATCATATACATTCTGGCGCCACTGGTCATCAGATGGCCAGCAATGCGCCTAATAATAGCTTCGCACGATACACATTCACAGACACGATCACCATCACAATTTTCTTTAAGACATCCATTAACAATATCAGGCAAGTATAAAAGACATACATTACTTCTGCTCGTTATAAAAGACGTTGCGCATTTGAATAGTCGTTACCATTAAAACAAGCAAGCAAACAAAACAAAAAAGTAGCCTGACAACAAATTAAAGTAGGCCTACTTCTTATGAAAAAGTTTTTAAAAAAAACGAAGTTCAGCAAATCGGATGACTTACGTGTATGAGTTACATAGCTTAATCAGCGTTATGTAGAAGCATAATGCTGATAAAGCTATTCTGATTTCAAAGTCAGATACGTAGTAGACTAAAAGTTACACAGGGAGCACTTCTGAATAGGCCACATCTGTATTTTGGGGAGTTAAATGCCCAAGTAGCATTCAGCTGCCACGCGTAAAACGACGCGCGCCCAACATTAAAGGTAACCATTCAGACGGGGACCAAACACCTGCGATCGATCGACAGCACGCGAACGCAGTTACAATGTACAGCAAATCGCGGCCGTCCATAAATATGGCACGCTCCGAAACAGAGTCAGTGTGTGTATTCTTGAGACAATTCCTACGATGCAGGGAGTCAACGGCCAACGCCCGCTCCCCCGCAAAGAGGAGAGCTTCGACATGTGGCACGACTACATGAATCTCGGCCGGCTGATGCAGAGGCTGTGCGACCGGCGGGACGCGCACGGCCAGGAGCCAAACGATCAGCGGAAGGAGCCGCCGTGGAGCGTCATCCAGATCCCCTGCCAGAGGAGGATCGCCAAAACCTCCTCCGACCGCGGCTCGGCCAGCAGCCTGTCCGGCAGCAGCAGCAGCAGCAGCTGCGGCGCCGCGGGGAGCCACTGTCGCTTCTGCAAGCAGAACGGGGAGTCCGCGCGCGTCTACCGCTCGCACGCGCTCAGATCGAACGACGGCAAGGTGTCCTGCCCCATCCTCCGGAGCTACACCTGCCCCATCTGCGACGCCACCGGGGACGACGCTCACACGCGGAGGTACTGCCCGCAGGCGCAGCGGCCGGAGGCTGCGAGGATGCTGCGCAAGTTCTGGTAAAACCGAGGCTGGACTCCAGTGGCACCGGACATGCCGTGTACATAATTACAGAAGACTGTTAAAGAACTGCGTTCAGTCAATCCTAGAAAGACGGACTCTGGAGAAGACTGAGTGTAAATGTTTTGGTTATGCAAAGTGTGTTCACACAGGCTGTTTCCGTTCAGGAACTGGTTCTTGTTTGACGTATGGATCAACATTAAGCTGCAAACAACCATGTCCCAGCCTCCACAGGTGTGACGAGGACCTGTTACCAAACTGCTTTGCGAGTCAACAATGAACACGTGAAGGTTAACCTGTATTTTTCTAATGCTGTCTGTGTTTGTAGAGAGTTTACCTAGAAACAGAGAATGTTATTTTTAGACTCCAAAAACGATAATAAACATTTTTGAAAATGTTATTTCTATGTGAAATGTTTGCGTATCGTCAACATCTAACACACAATTTGGATTTGGGTCTCCTGTAATTTGGATTTCTTATAACATTGTATTAAAGATTCATCACCATTTTTTCCAGTCAGTTTAATAAGAGATCGAATTGATACTGCTCTGTATATGGAACTTAATGACTAAACAGAGACAAACAAACAGTGTTCTAACCAAGGAGTTTGAGTTTAGTAAAATTCTATCTGTAGATTAAATGAGAAAGACATGGAAAAGGTTTCTCCTGACAGGCTGTTGAATTTGCTATCAAGGCACTCTTAAGCATTGCCTGAGAGTTTGAATCTAAATAAGTTTTTTTTTTAAAGAAAAGAAAAACTTTGCAAAACAGCCATCAATTTAGTCACTTAAAAGGTGACAAAAACGTAAATGATTCCACTGGAATTTAGCTTTATCTGATGCTTTTCTTTTATCTAACATTTGTTACTTTATTGTTCATTAGTACTTTTCTCTTGTCAACATAATATCAGGAACCAAGAGTTGGTAAGAACATTGAATGTTTTACTATAAGGATGTGTGAAATAGAGTACAACTAAACATGTCAGTGATGTAGACCACAAGCAAGCACAAGAGAAACGGGAAAAAATGTAAAAGAAAAAGAAAAAAATTAAAAACGTCCACAAAGACATTCAGTGACATCAAAAATTAATTGAGTAAAACTTTGCGCCTCTCTTTGATTCAGGAAGGGAGTGGACCTTCCTGCCTACCTGGACAGGGATGGTTTGCCTTATATCATAATCTTAATGCTACTATATTCTGCTACTGCTTGTGTAACAAAAGTCCAACCTTTCACTCAGTAACAGGCAAACAATCGGCTCTTTTAATTCATCATTAAAAGGACAATGATACATGTGGCCCTGCTGGCAGCAACTCAACCTTTCACAACTGCAGAGGAGGTAAAAAGTGAAGGCATTCAACGGCCAATCCCGTCACAGCACATGCAGGGCTCACCTGTGTGGGCGGGGCCAACAGGCTATCACCAATGGGTGATAAAAATCCTGTTACCAAACAGCATATTGGGACAAAGTCTCCCTATTCTATATGCCTGTATAATTAGTAAATTGTGCTTTACAGCAGTCAACTGAGGTTAGTGTTTTTTTTCTCCTCTCGTTTCACCCTCACGCCTGAAATCGTTTGTAGGGAGCGTCCTAACTGCCGTGATGTAAGTTTCAAACACGTACACGTGCTTGTGAGCCGTAAAAGGCGTTTCACAACGAGTCCCTACAAAGAAGTAACACCCTTCCTCCACAGTAGTCATTGAGGTAGTGGCTTTTCTTTCCAAGTAGAAGTATCAGGAGGTTAGCAGCTTTTTTGTTAACTCGACTTTTGCTTCAATTGGGTTGAGACTTTGTCATTTAAATTATAATTACTTTTTTTCCCCAATATTAATCCTTTAGTCTTTTTTCCCCTTTTTTTCTTTATTTTGTTTAGATTTCTCCAGGATGACGGGACACAACATTGGTCTTCTGATTGCCATGGGGCTCTCCCTCTCTGTGTTCGTCATCACGATGGTGTTCTCTGCCTTGGCTGCAGCAGGAAGATGTAAGTCTGTTTGTACAAAACAGTTCTGTGTCGGGTTTCATTTCATGTAGAAACAGGGGAAATAATGTTGTATCCTTTAACCTTTGACAGGAGCTTCATTTTGACTCCGATGTGCTCTTGTTTCTGAATTTGTGCTCCTCAGCTCCATTTTTGTACAGCACTGGCAATGTTTCGAATGATCTTGTGACCCAGATCACACCATCCGGATGGACCTTCTCCATCTGGTCCATTATCTACATCTTCCTGGCATTAATTTTGGTGTACATTTTCTCTGGCATCTGTAGGAGGTAAGAAACAGTCTGAATAAAAAGAAAACTCAAACATAATGGAGACTTACAGTCTCCAGGTGTTTGGTTTGTTGAGTTGATTTGTGATTTGTCCACAGGAATGCCTACGGTTATGTCTACTGCCGCCCTGCTGTTGTGCCATTTGGATTTTTTGGCTCTTGGTGCTTGAATCTGTCCCTCAATGTTGGATGGTTGTTCCTGTGGGACAGAAGGTGAGAAGATAATATTTCTTTTTGACATATATTCTGCCAATTTCAATAATAGTCAGTCTACTTTTCGCTTATTGTTTTGAAGAAACATTTTCTGATAATTTGAGTTCATTTTTCTGTTCACACGTGCTTTCAAACCAATTTTATACAAATACATTTGATTTCATGTAGTTTGGCCCCAATAAAATTGGCCATAGAAAAGTAGTGCTAAAAGTTTGTGTATCATGTATTTTCTGAAGTTGGGTGTCTGTACTTCTTGGAAACCTGATTCATATGACGGATATGAATAATTGGTCACATCTGCTTTGTGATAACGCAATTCTGATTCCATGTAATTCTCCATTTCTGAACCGCACTTCCCAGATGGGGTGATTCCATATAATTGTTACAACATATTTACTTAAATATAGATCTGTACAATTTTTGTTATTTTTGTTTGTTCAGCTCATTATTACTAAAGATTTATTTATTTATTTTTGTTAAAATGTCTTCAAGAAAATCCTTTTTTAAGCATTTTTTCCCCATTAGAATAATGGGTTTCAGTCATCGTGCATACCCCATGGACTTCTGTTAACACATGAAAAACATGTAGTTTGACTGTTAACTAATGCTGTTTGCTCTGTTTATCTTTCCCACCAAAGGTCCATGATCGCAGCCTTGATTTTCCTCATCCTCATTGCTTTGACCAACTACTCAATGATATTCTTCTCCTGCTATGGCCTAAACAACTACGGGGCCTGGCTAAACAAATACCACAAGGTAGACCTGTGGCTCCATCGTGTGTTGGTAAGCTTCTCCTCAGAGATGGTTTTGTGCCCGATTTGTTCCGCCGCTGAAGATACTTCCTCTGCAACCAACTCTTGTCTTGGTATCTGCATCACAGATTCAGAATGGAATAGCCATTTATGCAACGTGGACAACAATCGCCTCCCTCGTTAATCTGGCCATTGTGCTCGATTATGATGCCAATGTGTCCAGCGACGATGCCGCCACCGCGTGTCTCTCTCTGCTGACTATAGTTCTGCTCGTTTGGTAAGTGAAACGGAGGACAGCATATCGAGTAAAACTCTAACTGTTGTGAACCGTGTGAAAACATGTGCTGTCTCTTTCCCAGGTTCATGCTGGAAAACTCCATCCTTGAGCGACACGTGAGGTTCATCCTTATCATCTACCCTGCAGTGATCTGGGCCCTGACGGGCGTGTACACCAAAAACTACAACACCGCGGCGCCCACTCGCAATAACGTCTTCGTCGGTGAGAAAAAGCCCCGTCATTAGTCTTAGCTGGCCTGTCTTCACACAGGCTGCACACTAATCTCCTTCTTCTCCTCACTCCAGCTGTGCTGTTGGCAATAGCCTGCGTTATGTTTGTCCTACGAGTACTTCTGGTCGCCTGGAGGCAGATCAAGACGCCCCTTTACAGAAATGTAGACCTTGATGCCTTGTCACCACTGGAAATTGCAAAAAAGCAGAAAATGATTTTTAAGTGAAATGGTTTATTTGATTTGTACATTTTTTTAAAGCTTGTCCGGGTCTTTGCGGTAACTGTAAATCAAAACGACATGACCTGATATAATCATGCAATCAATACTCATCACGCACTTGCCTTCAAAACTTTGAATATTTATGATCAGATCCTTCTTCAGGGCTATTTTTTTTTTAATGTAAATAGGAGATTGGGTGTTACTTTATTGCCAAAGATTATGACTTCTGTTGTCTTTCCTTTTTTAATAAAATATTTTGTTTCTTAAGATTAATGGTTTGTGTAATTATTTTAAAGAACAATGAAATAACACAGAAGTACAAATAACATCTTGTCCATGAGCACATATTACAGCGGTTATGATTTAAAGAGATCTATAAAACTATAACCAATACATATCAAAGGGAATGGGGCTGATAAGGAATGTCTGATGCATGGGTATCACACTTCCAAATGTGAGCATCACAGTAGACTGGAGGGCAGGATTGTTGAAACAAACAGCATTATAATACAGAACACATGTTTTTAGAATGGATGGAATATTGGTTGATTCCCCAACAACATTGATGTTTATTTACAATATTTTTTTTAAACATACAGATATACAGAGCCGTTTCTTTTAAACAACAATGTCATATTTTGCCCAATTTACATGGTAATCTACCTATCAGGATTTAAATATAGAAGTCTACACCATCACACGCCTCTGTCCCTCTCTAAAAGACAGTCTAGAATCAATCTCTCTGCTACCTGTTACCATCTGTACTCTGCGTAATTCGAGGTGTGACACAGCCAGGTCGCACCTGCTTGTCAAAGTCAATTATAGGCAGCTATAAAAAAAAAGGCACAGGCTCCTAGACTGAGATTCCCAAGAATGCAATCAGGTACAACTGCATTCCTATGAGGTCCATCAAAGATCAAACAGAAGCTAATGTCATATATGAAAGCACATAAATAGAAGATCTCCAGTTTTGAATTGTATGTGTATGCAATGTTATCTTCTAAAAATATGAATAACCCAGTTTTGAACACATGGGATTAACATATTATTAAATATCATACAGAAACACTGTGGACAGTAATGAGGACAAAATTACTTGTTCTCAGACACTACAGAGAAAGGAGAAAAATGCTCAAAAATGGGAAAAGTATTTGATCTGTGATGTAATGACAAACTGGAAAAGGATAAAATAACTTTGATTTGAATCGCAGTGATTATTCTTCGTGAGTCAAAAACAAATAAACAAAAACTAAATCATGCAAGCAAAAGGCCCCCCACAAAATTCAATAAAGCTATGTTCCCTTAATGCAGTAAAGAGAGTTTTTTACTTTTGGTCCCCCAGGTTTGACTGCATAATTGTGTGAAACAGACATCTTTCTTCTGTTTGGAGCCAGCAGATCTAATATTCCAGGTGATTCATGGAAAAAACAAAGCAGCTCAGTGGGGGAAATTCATGTCCGTGAATTAGTGTGGCGGCATTGCTGAACCTGTAAGGCATACTGTAAGGCATACGTGACATGATGTGCAATTTCCCTCCCTTCAGACGTCGGTTAAGTCTGTAATTATTCAACACTTGTTACAGATATGGCAAACGTCTTCAAAACAAGTAAAAAAGTGTACATGTAAAAACTTTTTGTCAAAAACACTGAGTTTATAAACATTATAGTTATTACTAATAAGCGGCATAAGAAACAGAAAATTTAATAGAAATTATATTTTTCTAACATTAATGAAAATGTTTAGAGAGAAGTGTCAGTGTTTTATGATTTGCTGGGCTTTGGCAGAAATGCATATGAGAGATAAGGGAGGCACGTGGCTCTTAGATGGATCATAAAGGCCCCTCTTACCTAATGGCTGCTCTATAAAGCAGATGGTCCCCTGTCTTGTGGACAGTAACTCTTCTTCATCGGATTGCTCCCTCGACCTGCAAAAGAAGAATTAAGAAGAGGTATGTTGAACTCTATGTCTGGTATTTTGCCAGTTTTTTATTGACCTGGATAAAATGAAGGGAGGTGGGAGGGGTGAATAGTAAAACACGTGAGAGCAATGTTACACAAGTGGCTTTGTTAAAAAGATTAGATATAACACTCTTTCCGTTAAATGCTTTTTTTCCCCTTTACCTCCTGAGACCCTGCGTCCTCATATAAGGACATTGCATTTCTGCCTCTCTTTACCATGATACTTCTTTTTCTTTTGACTTTGACTTCTTAGCAGATGCTATCAGACACTACTGTTTGCAAATCTAAAGTAAAATGGTTTTATACATTTTCAACCAATCATATTCTCATTGAGTAATTAAGATCTGGTAAATAAGTCATTTGGACCGTCAGACCCAAATTGCAAAAGCATTTAATTAAATATATAAACAAACATTTTAACTATAAAGATTAAACCCACTGAGCCTTTACGAAGAAAAACTACCTGTACCATGCCAAAGTCTGGTTATTAAACTTATTAGGTCCTACTAATCCCACAAATCTTGAAAAAGCAAAAATCCACACCAAATAAAAGCTCGGGTCAAAGAAGGTAAAGGATGAAGAGTTTATCTTTGTCTAGTTAGATATTAAATGCCTTTCTGAAAAAGAAACCCAGCAGAATTTTAGAGGTATTTATAGATGTACCAAAGGTTAAATCAGTAAATATGGAACTAATCATACATTTTCTCTCTGTAGTTTCAGTTTGTGTGCAGCTCCTAAACTTTTTTTTCTCCTGTTTTTGTAATATTGTTCATTGATATAAGGGGACCACAATGGCAAAACACAGCTATGGACGTCTTGCTACCATCATCGTGTCTGTTATTGGCTTTGGAATAAGTTTGGTGTTCAACGGACTTTCTGTCGTCGGAATTGGTAAACTTGAAGCATGTTCTTTTTTTAGACAAATGAACAGAATGTAAAGTAAAGAAAGTGAATTTGCACCTCAGGAAATTGTACACATAACAAATATTAGTCTAACAGTCTCACTCAATATTTCCACTTTTCACTCTGCAGGTCCCTATCAAACAACCACCGCCAACGTGTCTGCTGTGTTTGACACGGAGCTCACGCCATCCGGCTGGACCTTTAACATCTGGAGCGTCATTTACATCTGGCTGACGTCGATGATTATCTATATTGTGTCGGGCCTTTTCAGAAAGTTAGGGTCACCTTTTTTCTACTGTTTTTGTCATCACTAAAAACAAATGTTCAACATGTAGTTTTTAAACAGTTTAAGGAGCAGAAGCTATGCATTTCACTACAACTTTTTGCTTAGTCTCTATCATCCACAAGCTTTAAGCTAGTTTTAACCACATACTCACAGATCCACTGTATTTCCTTTTGTAGGAACGGATATGGATATTTGTACTGCAGCCCTGCAGTTCTGCCTTATGGATTCTTCCTTAGCTGGTGTCTAAATCTGTGTTTCAATATTGGTTGGCTTCTTGTTTGGGACAGAGGGTGAGACTTTCAAGTACTTTTAATTTGTTTTATGCAGTTAGTGATTATATAAATTAAGAATGCAGTGCCATGAATGATAGTGTTCAACAGCAGATTTGTATAAAAAGACACAAAACAAGAAATATGTATTCGTATTTTCGACTGTTTCTTCTTACTTTTAGAATGATGATCCCTGCACTGGTTTTTCTCATCCTGGTGATTTCCACAAACTATTCCATGATATTCTTCACCTGCCATGGACTTCACGTTTATGGAGCGTGGCTCAAGAAATATCACAAAGTAGACTTGTGGCTTCTTCGTGTGCTGGTTAGTGTTGTAATTTAATCAGATAAGCTATGCATGAATCACCTTTAAACATCGCCTCTAAGAAATTGGATCTATATATGCAGGTCCAGAATGGTGTGATGATCTATACAACATGGACAACCCTGGCAACGCTCATAAACTTGACCATTGTGCTGACTTATGATGCCAACATGTCGCCGGCAGATGCAGCCACCCTCTCATACTCTCTGTTGACAGTCCTGCTGCTTGTGTGGTGAGTGCTATTAAAATTTAAACAACCCGTTTTGAAGCACTAGAGAGTTGTCACATGGACTGTCTGATAATATGCTCGCAGGTTTGTTTTGGAAAACACTATCCTTGACAAGCACATGCGATACATCTGCATCACCTATCTGGTCGTAATCTGGGCATTGTCTGGAAATTTAGACAAAAATTACAGCGCCAGCTCACCCAGTCGCAATGGCATCTTCATTGGTGAGACAAAGAGTTTTGTGCTATTTTCTAAAAATAGATTAAATTACATTTCCATGACCTAATCTAAAATAATGCTCGCATTTAATAACCACCTCAGTATTATGTATTCATGGGTCCAAAATGGGGCCATAAAATCTGTGTAAACATTGTACCTAATAGATTTTCTCTCACAGCTGTGCTGCTGGCTGTGGCCTGTGTACTGTTTGCCGTCCGGATGATCTTGGTGATTTGGAGGCATTTTAAACAGCCTCTGTATGAAGACGTCGATCCTGAAGCAATGGAGGTGATGGGCATTGCTAAGAAGCAAAAAAAGATATTTTGCTAAGCTTTTTAATTGTAAAACATGTATGCAGTTCTGCCATAGAAAAAGATCAAAGATCACAAATTAGGAATTCAGTTGTTTGTCCTCATGAAATGTTTTTTCTAAGTTGTGGCACATAACAATCTATACTGCAGCTTATTTCAATGATGGTATTTTTCAGTTATCATTACGACTTTATCAGTCTTTTATGGCTGTTTTCTAACTTCCTGACTGGACTGTTATGTGACTGAAACACCATAAAGAGAGAAAGAATGACAACCAACCTCTTTATGACATTGTGAGACAAGTCTTTTGGTTATGTATTGAATGTCAGCTTTACATACAAATCCAGTCCAATCCGTTGGTATTCATCCTTACACGTGTAAAAACAGTACAGATTGGCTTAGTCGTGTTGTTTACTCTGTCGACAAGCAAAGACAATATGATCAGCATAAGTTTTTGCAATTTAGTTTTTTTATCTTAACTTATATAAACTGTAGGAAAAATGTATCTACATTTTACAGGCATAATGTTTTCTCTATTGGATTTGAAATTATTTGCCAATAATTAAAGAATACTTTGTCTTGCCACATTCTTTCTATTTATTGGTGGGTATCTACTATGGGATACAGTCTTTGCTTTATCAAAGCATAATCTAAAGCATACATTCCATTACAGAAAGAAGAAAATATAATGACATCTACCGCACACAACTTGTTTAATTTTGTTCTAACATTATAGAATGTTACCCCAACAAAATGTCTGAACATATTTCGTTATGTTCAGACCGATAAAATATTATGTAAATACAACTTTGAAGAATATGGGGGATGAAACTACTTGACAAAATACCTACAATGTAAAATCAAAAAGTTAGACAATACGTACTTGAATGTATGGGTTTATACACACAATCACAGACAAATGCACAGGGGAATTTGACCCCTTCATTTAATCCACAGGTGGGTTGTAAACATACCATAGAAACCGAGCTATCAAATACTTGCCCATGTGAACTGCAACCAAAACGTGCAGGTTCAGTGTCCAGGGTGCAATTATTTTGTTATGGTTTCCTGCCTTTGGACAGAACTATTGACAATTGTCTTTTCAAAGTGATTTCACTTTAAAGACACTTGTCAGTTTTACTGGATATTTTTTAATGTTCTGTACTTCAAAAGTAAAGAAAAATAGCTTTATCTAAAAAGAAATATTTCGGCGAACAATATCTATTAGAATACAAAAACCCTTCCATTAAATTTTAATTTTAATCTTTCCATCTGAAGCTGTAGATGGCAGCACCTCAAGTCTTATGTCCGTGAGTTAAACGTAGAAGAAGAAAAGTCAGGGGCTCCTGGATTTTTTCCCAATATTTGATCTTTCAGGCAAAAAACCTTAAGAATGGAAGATTTAATCTTAATTAAACTAACTTTATCAGATGGAATACAAATATTTTCCTCTTAAAATTTGAAATGAAATGACAAAAAAGCTAGATCTAGGTGTGCGTTTGTAAGATTTTAAACGTTTTTGCCTGTAAGACCATACGCGGGGACACATTTCCTTACTATTATGCGTGCGCGGGTTATTTACAAATTGTTAGCCGCGCCATTGTTTTTGCTAAGGCTAACGGTTGCTATATTTGCAATGAAATAGTATTTCTAGCAACTTTCAAATATATTTCCACTTCCTTTGCGCTAATTTGTGACACTAACAGTTAAAAAAAATGCATTATGATGGTTGAGCAATTACATCGTTCTCAAAAACGAAATGATAGCTAACGTTAGCGGTTAACTGTTTATTTCAGTGTTGCATTTGGAAACAGTCGAGGGACGTACCGTTTAAAACAAACAACGGATAAACACAAATGGAGAAAAAATACCCTTCTTTGGTAAGTTATAGTCCTCCATATGGTATCCTTTCGGTTCTTGTCTAAAGAAATAAAAGCTAAGCTAACATAAACACAACCCATTTTTTAAGATGAATCTCACTGTTAAGATTTTAGGTAATTTTTATGATAATTTAATTTCGTTGTTCTTTTCTTAAGTCCTGCAGAAATGTAATGTATTGAAATGGTTGCATGCATTTTAAGATAATCAGTTAAGTTAATTAGATTTCCTAGTATGTACTGTCGTTCTTAATGTATCCATAACTACATAAATGTAATAAGAACTTTTGTTTCCACAGAAGAGACCCAAAAGGAAACTCTGCTATATAACAGACAAAGAAAGGTATGCAGTTTTTTTCTAAATGTAAAAATTGTATCTGTCTCCAGTATTTCACTTTAGGTGATTTAAAAAATAACGTTGTCTATTGTAGAGTTGTTATTAAAGTCTATGATGTGATTTTTTTTAGAATTACAGAAATATATTTAGTCTGACCTTAAATTTTTCAGCCCATCTAAGCAGTGGACAGGAGCGTTATCCCTGGAAGATGTAGACAAGATGTTTGATGACATCGGTGAGTGAGATTCAACTGTCTATAACTTGTGATCTTATTTTGGAACTTCCATTACATTAATGAGAGATTCACCCTTCTTCTTTAATTTTTTTTAGATTCATGCACACCTCTACATCCACCGTCTCCCCTGCTCCAGAGCTCTGATACTGAGACGAACCCCAGTGAGACCCAACTCTCTCTTAGCCCACAGCAGAAACATCCAACAGAAAAACCTCAAGAACATCAAACGGCATTACCCAATCAAGCCAGTCCTGTGACTTTGGCTGATAACAAAACACAGGTACTCTTTTTAATCAGCTTGTTTAAATTTTGAGAACCTACTCTACCTCTTTTTGTGAGTTTCTTAAGTGAGATTACAATTTCTGCAGTCTAATGAGTGTAGTCATTGAATACATGTTTTGCAACTCTTCAGGGTCCTGATGGAGATTCCGTAGATCATTCTGTTGGATCTTTAAGTACTAAACTGGACATAAGTATGACGTTCAAATTTTAAATTTCCTGAAAAGTATTTTTTTCTTCCCTTTCTAAAGAGTATTTTTTTGCTATTTTCCAGATTTTGACATCCCATTCAAAGCAAATGGACCTGTAAAGACCTCCAGCCCTATTGAGAAGAAAATAGACGGAAAAAAGCAGGACAACAAAAACGACCAAGTTGTATCTCCCATTCTCTTCAACTGTGAAGATGAAGTTGTTGAGGAACTTAACAAAGACTCTCCAGTCAGTCAGAAACCCCACTGTAATGGACTTAATGCAGAGGAGTAGGAACATTTCCTTGATTTTTAGCCTTGTTGATGAAAGAAATGTATATTTCAAATAAATCCTCTTGCTTTTGTGCCTTTGAAATATTTTCTAAGTGTTTAACTATTTTTGTTTATATTCAGGAGTGCTGATTTTGATCTGGAATCTCCCCCAAGCAGAGTCACTCTTACCAAGATGTCGAGTCATAAAATGAAGGAAAAAGAATCACAGTAAGTTTTTGAATTTTTTGTTTATAGTAGTTCTAGTTTTTCAAAGCGGAAAATGTCATGCTTTGATCAGACAGAACATCTGCTGCGTGCAGAACCCCTGTTTTTCAGGTGCAAATGATGCTGGGCACCCATATTACTAACAGCATTTCAATGGAAGAAGTATAAAAAAAACCATGGATAATGTTTCCTTCAAATGATTTAGAAACACATCGACAGTTTGATAACATTTGTAATGTAATGGTCAGATATTATCATATCTGACCAAAATTTGTGCTGTGGTGTATCAATTGTATAATAAATATGTTAGTAATAACCCAGTAATGTGTAGAATTAGTAACGATAAAAATTTCAGTTTATTTGTACAAGAGCTAAAACAAATACAGATTTGAGGTTATTTTATAGAAACATTCTCAATATATTTTGTTCATCAGAGAGACAAAAATGTATATTTCAACCGGAAAACACTTAGAATTAGTAATAGTATCAGCCAGCATTTTCGTAACTCATAAATCATAAATCCAGTTAAAATAACGATTGAAATAACGATTAAAATAACAATTGTTGATAGTTATCAAACAAGTCAAGTATCTTCTTGTGTTTTCTCCTTTAGGGCTCATAATGGACAAAATGATACAGACCTGCCTGCTTCAACAGTGAGACAGGATCCTGAATTCACAGCACCTGAGAATAACGCCAAAAATGTTTCCTCCCAGCCATCCGAAGAGATGTCCTCACGTGTGGGAAAACATATATCTTTTCTAGAGAAACTAAAACTGGCTGGAAAGCCAAGCTTAACATGGTGAGTTAAGACAAACATGCCCATAAATTATTACCTTTGGTGGGACGGTTACAATGTCACCACAACTGAAACATGTTTTAAATATTAACATCAGTATTAACTATATTTTTTAAAGATAAATAAACTGTCATCCTTTTTTTTCTTTTTAAAAGCAGTAAGAAGTCACCAGTTAAAGCACCACCTCCTGCTGCCCCTCCTGAGCCAGAAGACAATTTCCTGATTCTGGAAGATGATGCACCTCTTTGGTTTTCCATCCCAAGCAAAAGTACCACAAATAAGAGACCACAACTGAGCAAGACTTCCAGCAATGACAAAGAGCACCCAACCGATAAGAGAACCCCGGATAGTCTATTAGAAAATCAACAAGAACAGCACAGACTGGAAACGCCAGGCAGCAAAGATGAAGATCAGTCTGTTACTAAAAAAAAGAAGAAGAACTCTGAGGTGACTGGGCCTAAAAATGATGGAGAGGCTGAATTACAGGATCTACCTACAGGTGACTTGGTGGAACAGCCGAAAGCGAAAAAAAAGAAACAGCAACTGAGGAAATCTTCATCTAAATTGAGTGACAAAAAAGAAGATCAACCAAAAAACACACCCAAAGAAAAAACACCCCTGGAAACAAAAACAAAAGCACAAAAGCTCTCCGAAAAGAAAATGTTAAAAGTTTGTAAAGAAAATACCAGGACGGGCAGGGCCAGTGCATTAAAAGAGGCCAGAAAACGTCCAACCCGATTGGATGGTGTGAAGGAGATGGAGCAGGTGGATGTAATAAAGGAGCAAAGTCAGGAGCAGCGCAGTACAGAACCTTCAGATACTGAGGTCCAGGGCTATTTGTCAGGTGAGATCCTCTTCCTGTTAACCCCTTCAAAACACTGCTCACTATGGTTTTTTTAACCTTACCTAGTTTTCCCTAGTTTTGACTGTTTGACTTTATTTAAATGTACCTACATTTTGTGGGCTGTAGCAGTGATTATTTATATTTGGTTGAAAACCAGATTACAATACAGATTTGAAATGATGTATTGCCATTGGGTTCTAAAGCAATGTATTTACAGGAATTAAAGTCTTAAATAGCGCTGAATGCAGATGGCAGAACAAAATCCTTTATTTACACCAGCTGTTGGTTGGTTGGAGTGGTTGGTAAACAAATATTTGCAAATTATTTTGTGCAGGTTGTACTGCACCTCGCACCACATGTCAGTTGGTGAAAGATTTAGCAGGTTGAGATTAGCACCATCTGCTAACAGATGGATTAAACCACAAGAACAGTTTAAAGGGTGTTCTGCATTTGTTGGTTAAACTATTTTTTGTTTTTGGTATAGGTAGTTCATCATTGGCTTTTTTTAATCAACTAACATTGATCAGAGAGGCGTTGTTATAGTCCAGGAAAAAAAATCAAATGCTTTTCTGCAGATGAAAGGAGTACAGGAAACAAACAGCCAGGAGCCTCCTGTGGAAGTGTGTCTGAAGATGCTGGGCTGCTTGGGAAAAGGAAAAGAAGGAAAACTGGTCAGTGGTGGCTGAACTGCCCTCAGGACACAGAGGAAACAGAGAGCCAGCAGCCTACTATCAAGAGGTCAAAGCAGAAAAATAAAGAGCCCAACCCTGCTGGCCGTTCACCGGCAAAGGCCAAGAATGAAAAAGTTAACAGGAAGATTAGTCAGAAACAGCCCGCAAAAATACTCAGCAAGCATTCGGAGAAATCTAAACAGAAGAAAACCAAGCAGACCAAAAAGAGAAATGGAAAAGGAGATGAGGCAGATAAGATTAAAGCAGCGGGTGAAATATTCAGCGCAGACGAGGCAGAGCCGGAGCAGCAGGACATCTGTAATCAAGACCTGGATCCGCAGCAGTCCATCCCCTTGGTCTTTTCACACAGAGACCACAGTCTCAGTTCTGGTAAGGTCATCTCTGGTGGCACATTCTCAGATCCTCACATCTCATATCCAGATGTCAGTAAAAGCAGCATAATTAAAAAAACAAAAACAACAGTTCAGAATTTGCCCTTTTGACTAATGCATTAATGTGTTTATACAGTCATATGCTGTTGGATAGTTTAGTTTACTGCTGGGTAGAATATAAGGGGGGACATTTTTTCACATTTATGGATAAAATAAATGTGCTTTTGTTGCAGGAGGTCAAATATTTCAAAGAGTCTATCATCATGGCTCCAGTGACAAAATATCAGCACCTGCCTCTCCCAAACAACCCAGGGAGCAGCTGACAGAGGCGGAGGCCGGAAAGCGGCGGAGGCGGCCACCTGGTACCTGGTGGTCAATTAAGAGCGGGGCTAAAGATTCAGAGGGCGTCGACACGCAGCCTCAGAATCCGACTCCCAAGGAGCCCAAAGCACGACAGAAAAAGAAAAGCCAGCCTGAACAGAGGAAATCTTCTGGTCTCGGTGCTCCACAGAACGGCAACGTGTTAGTCTCTCTGAAACCTGCGGGAGGAGCTCCAGTGCCTCCTCTGTCCGCTCCAAAGACAGTCAAACGCTCTTTGGCAACCTTCAAAAACATTTTCACCTCTGTCATAGAGACTCCCAGTGCGGTCAGTGACAGAGACGCACATCAGAGTAGCAGATGTCATGTCACCCCACACCCTGCAGAGGTGATTTCTGCCACCAGCCTCATAACAGGCAGCCGAGCCGATGAAGATAAAGCCGACGGGGCCATTGCGGAATGCACAGACCACAACGACCCGCAAGACGGAGAGTGTCAGTCTGAGGACATGTAAGGAGAAGTCTTAGTACTTCTTTGTTTGATAATTCTGAAGTGTGTTCTGACTATGTTTCACTGATTTTGGCAGGTTAAAGGTCCTGAGAAGTGGACCGTCCTCCATGATTGAGCTGGAGCAGTACGAAGAAAATGACGACATTAGTACGTTTTGAAGTCACGCCATGATGTTTCAACTCTGTTTTCTGTCCGCGTGGCTCCTAATACTGAGCCCTGAAAAGTATAGTCTTTTCTGAGAAGCAACATCGAATTTCCACAACACGGACATGAGTCCTTAACTTAAAAGCACTAAAGATTAGTCAAAAGTTCTGCTGAATTTAGTATTTCTTGGACTTACAAAGGGAAGAAAAATCCCTTGAGAGAATGTTTTTCACTTTAGATCTGAAATAAATATAGTAGATGTGATCTAAGTGGAATTACTGGTTGTGCATTGACACAATAACAACATTTCATTATTTTAGGCTGGCAGTCCCTGCCAGCACTGGCTTACCCTCACAGTCTTATCTTGGTTTCCATCCCCCATAAACGCCTTGCAAACTTTCAAAAAGGTTGAATATGGGTGGCGGCAGATGCAGATAAGTGTGAGCAAGCCTTTGATTCAGATTCAGGAAAATGCTGTTGAGTCCTGTCTCATGTTGTGACATACCAATCGAAGCAGCAGAGACGCGGAGTTGTTCACTGCCACCAAAGTGGAAGAAGGGCTTGTGAAATTTGAAATTCAGCCTTGAAAACCCAAAATGACTCATGCCACATTCGATGGTTGCTCTGTCATGCTGGAAATGTGGGCATGCACACTGCAGTAAATGTGCTAAATCCTTCCTCCTGTAGAAATGAAAATGCCAAATCTGAAACTTCTGACTCTCAGGACACTCCAGGTTAAACGGGTGAAACAGCTGAGGGCAGTCGATTTGAATTTTGACTTGCAAATGTGAAAATGCGATTACCTATCGGACATTCTCTGCTGGGCTGCATCGCAATGTTTTTTCTTTTCTTTTTTGTCTCTCTTTTCTTCCAGTTTTGCCCTCATCAAGAGTCCAAGCTGCGCTGTCTGTTTCAGATCTGTGTGCTCCTCCTCTCAAACCACTGAGTTTACACCCGAAGGATAAGGCCAACCTCACCGAGTGGTTCCAGACTCTGTGGTCCACCTCTGCCGATGGTAAGGGCGTCTTTAACCTCACCCGAAAAAGACAGGCACTCATTTTATTTATTAGCACAACTTATGACTGTAAAAAATGGGTTCTAAAGGTTGTATAAATGTGAGTGGAATGTTTCAGTAGGCTGTAACTTTAGCTCAAGACCTTAAAAAATGTCACAAAACATCACTGCATAAATTAATGATACAGTTTCTAAAACCCAGCTCTGTATCAATATGATATGCCTGCTTATGGTTGTTTTTAAGTTAACTCATTTCTGATTTATCCTAAATGTCTAACGCTGTTATAGATGGTGCCTCCACCACTCCAGAGCAATTTGACTGGTACTCCTACCAGGACCGAGCCCTTGGCTTCCAGGTGGATCTAAACTGTGGCTCCATCTGTTCTGGAAAGATCCTGCTGGGATCCCACATGAAGAAGCCCCTCTGGGTGGATCACAGCGCCACAACGGTTGGTTCACGCTTTTTCTAGAGTTCGGACCCACTTTCCCTCTTTTTCTGATGGTTTTAAAAATACTTTCAGCATTTCTTCAGTTGATTTGATTTATTTCCTTCTTCACTGTCTCCTTTAAGGTCTTTAATTTATTAACCAGCTCGGTAAGCGTGACCATTGACGGTGGCGTGTCCCGCTACAGGTCTGGACAAGCCTTCATGGTCGAATGTGGTAAGACTTTCATCTCATTGCTAGTAAGGCATCAGGACGCATTTAAATGTTGTTTTGTACAACACATGGTCCAGTCAGCTGTGAACGCACTGTGTAGATATTTAGGGTTTTAGAGGTCATTTTAGAGATCTTTAGTGATTTGATGGCTTTTGTCTCTCATTTTGTGTTCACGCAGGAAGAGCCTACAGCATCCACAATAACAACGCACAGCCGGCCGTGCTGTACTTCACCAGGGTGTTGGCAGATAGTCCGGACTGACGCCACTAGCCAGCCAGATTTTTATATGAAACCACCAAACTCCTGCATGTGTTCTAAAGAAGACTGGGCTTAGTCAGTATTTAAATTGTCTTACTTTGAGTATAGATACGTTGTAAGTATGAAATTGGGTGTAATTTTTAAACAATCGTTTCAAGCCTAAGCTGTGCTTCAGATTGTAAGATTCTGCCAAGGCAGACTTAAAAAAAACTTGTAAATAAATTTCTTTTTTTTTTGTCTTTTGCAGTTTATTTTCGTTCGAAATGTAAAGTTCTTGGATGTAGTTTTATTTGGGGGGGGGGGCGCTGAATATGATTAAAAAAACTTTTTTTTTTTTTAGTTATCTGTACTTTCCTTTGCAGGTTCACAAACAACAAATGCTTTAATTCAAAACATTAAACAAAAGCAGGAAAATTCTGCGGTTTTTATTGTCCAATGTGAAATTATGCATAAAATATGTACTGTAGATAAAAAACAACCTAAAATTGAAATATTGACATTTAAATGTGTACACAATTCTATGTTTGAGATACAACTTTGAAGGAACAACACAATATTTTATGTTGGATGGGACTGAGCTAAAGCATTTTTTTTTTTTTTTAAATAAGGAAATCTGAATTTCCTTTTACATTGTAACAAAATAGTTATTTTCTATCCCAGTCATTAATTTATCTGGGTTGGAGAATCTTTCCAAGTGGAACAGTCTTTATGAACTTTTTTGACACTGAACAGCTTGAAATGTGGTCTAAAAATTGACCTAACCTTTGGCCAGGAGGGTGAGTGATAGTCCACGGGGGGTGTTTGACCCAACCCACACAAACCTTAACATGCAATCACAAGAGAATCCCCGTCGCTGATCCATCGCTGACACTGGCCTTTATTACAGTGACCTTTGGTGTGGTGATGGAAGCCTGATGAGCGCACATCTTCATGGTGTGTAAAAGGAAGGATTGTCAGCGATAGAGAGACTGGGTTTTATTACAGATGAACTATATACATAGAAATATTTTTTCCTTTGAAGTCCTGTTTTTATTGGAGTTTCAGTGAAGATGTAGATCACTACTTTCCACCAGTTTAAATGTCAAAACGGGGTTTAATCTGTTACATACTACGAGGCGATATAAAGCGGATTAAAGAGGGTACATTTGCAGAGGAATTAGGAAACACATTGTGCTAAAGAGAGAGCTTAATATATATACTGGTGAAATGTCCAGAGGGATATAGAAATGAGAAAATATGTCGAAAAGTTGAACTAAAACCACAAAAATAGCAACCGTTACATGTATGTGAAAAATTACATGCTTAAAAGGAGGGCGTATGTATACTGTATTGCTCTAAAAGTAACGAGGAAAAGGCTATCTGAACCTGTAAGTAGTGCTCTGTGTTTAAGCTGCCATGATGCCTCAAGAAGTTTCTTTTTTCACAGAGTATCAGTGAGTATCGATAAGTGTTACAGCGGTTCAGAACAATTGATTCTTGGCTTGTGGAAGTACTCAGATGGCTCAATGTTCAGCAATATTGGAGGATCATGGGCTGCTTCAGCTGCTGGTGTCAGGGGAGAGCATCTAAATGTTTGAATGATCTTTAAAACCAGCGCCTGACTAGTTGAATATTTAAAGACAGCTTTCTGTCGGGTCAAGTTTATTACCCATTACCACAAAACCATAATGGTCGAACATCACTTCTCTGCGACTTAGAATCTTAGACAACAAAATGTCCCCCGACAGTCACTCAGGCTAATTCATATCAATGACCTGAATACAAAACAAATGAAAACCGAGGCACTTCGCAGTAGTAGATCTTGGCCTGCCAGCTTTATAATTTAGCTTTTTAAAATGTCTGTTTTAGCAGCTTGAGTAGCCTCAAGGCAAAATCTCCTTCGGGGAAGTGGATGCTACTTGGACTACATGCTGGACTGGAGCCCTATCTCTTAAATTATAAACCATGTCTGTGACCAAATATGCTGCTTGGAATGCAACATCTGTGCAAAGAAATAGCCGAGAGGCATTTCAGTTCACTCCGCTCTGGGTGAGAATTTGTAATATTGTTTTCATTCTAGGATGAAAGGTTGAAATATAGCACAAATTGAACTTCAGTGTTGGGTGGTGATATCTATTAACAGACTGAAGAAGCAATATGTACCATTTTACTGCAGAGGGACTGTAAAAGTCTGCTGAGAGGGAAGCTGTTCCACTAAGATCTAACAGTATCTGGACATGTGCTGGATCGCGCTGTAGAAAAAAGGGCTTTGGCAGCCTCAGTGGAACAAACTGGCCAGTGGCCAGTAACCCATGTCATGTAATGGACCCCAAAACTATTACAAATTGTGTTTTTTAAACTGTCCTGATTTCAAGCCAATTGGTTAATCAGCTCCTGGAGGATCTGGCTGGCATGAATCCACGAATAGAAAATTCTTCTAAATTAGTGCGAAAAAACCACTTTGCTACTTTATCTCAGTCCACTAGAAATGAGACCACGCCAAGGGTGGCTGGAATATTTCATAATACATGTTCACCTTTTACTAAATTTTTCCTTTTCTCATCATTATTTAAATAATGGCCATGCCATTGTTTTCAACCCCCATTGTTACTCGATAGCCAAATAGAAAAGTCAAACAAAGTTTGATTTTTCATTCATTTTCTTTGGTGACGATCCTTTGCTGTTGATTTCTATCAGAAAGAAAAGAATAGGTTATGTTTTTGACTTAGGTGCCTTTAGCTGCTAGTTTATTTTAAGTAGAAAGGCAAATACTGAATAATACATTTTGTAACGACAGTCCTCAGCAACAAAATGCAATCTATCTTTCATTGCTGTCCTTTAATGCATCCGGCATGTGTGCATCCAGCTGTAATATAGCTGCAATGATTCATTTTGCCACCCAGAACACACTCTTTTTCTGATGGGTTTTTTTCCCAGAAAAAAAAGGAAGTTTTGCTACATTTTTCAGAGACCTCACTCCTGCAATATGAATGATCTTCCTCTGGCGTGGGGCACTTACACGTGTAGCAGATGTAGGT
This sequence comes from Menidia beryllina, assembly GCA_013363375.1. Taxonomy (NCBI): domain Eukaryota; kingdom Metazoa; phylum Chordata; class Actinopteri; order Atheriniformes; family Atherinopsidae; genus Menidia; species Menidia beryllina. The sequence goes on from JABUIW010000156.1 coordinate 4,398,049, forward strand.
AAGTATTGGAAACAAAAGTCAGGACTAATGTAAATGATGAAATATTTCTGTGGAAGTACACGACTGTGGTGTGCAGGCTAGAGTTGGAATAAATGATAAGAAAAATGTCTCAATCTCCTTTCGGAAAGATGTCTTTTGGCCAAGAGGATTGATGCTTTAATGTCGGGTTTGATGATATTCCTTCTGAATAACACATTTCACATTCTATCGTGCACTGAGACTGCAGAAATACGTGTCAGGGAGAAATCTGGCAGTTAGTTGGTGCATTTTATATTCAGTGTATATAAATCGCATAATGCCTTCCCACTCTGAGCTTTAAATGTGAGGATTTCATTGCTCAAACAAAGGCCGAACAAGCTATCTGTCTTGGTTCTTAGAATAGACTTGAAGAATTAAGTATGATTTCCTTCCTTTTTCCTAATTGAACGTTTTTTCTGAGCTGCACTTTTACCCACAGACACAAGGACAACCAGGCTGGAGAGCTGAACAATAATCCTTTAAGAATAAAGCATTTCGTTCAGCTTCAAACAAATTATAGGAAATTGTCTTGCAGTCTTCAGTTGATTTTTTCACCCAAACATGCAATTGATCCGTGAAGAAAATGACAGGCTTTTAGTATTCCCTGAAAGAATCTTTGTTCACCAGAATAAACCTCCAGAATCAATGAACAAATCGCAGAATGATGCTGAATTGTAGCCACTCAACGCTCTCGGCCCTGCTGATCTGCGTACGTCCTTTTTAGACATCCTGGCTACACCCTTGTTGACTGAATGATGTAACTTAGTAATGCAGACAAGGGCTGAATTACTGTCACTTATTTATCATTCACAGGATCACAAACACAATCATTATATATATACATCTATATTATATCATTTGCACAATAAATGCTAATACACAGTCAATACAATGACTTCAAAAGCAAATTCAACTGACAGCAGAGGTGCTAAAGGGCTAAGACACAAAAACAAGCAGAACACAAAAGACACAGAAGTGAAAACAGCTATGGATATTATTTTAAGACTATCTTCTTTGCATTAAACGTTAAGTACGAAATATTAGGAAACAGCTAGGTGAAGCAGCAAACTAAAATATACAGAACCAAAAGTATCTGCTAAGCTTCAGGGCCTTGAGAAGCTGATAAGACTCCCCCATTTCAGGCAATCCAGACAGACTTGTCTGTGGTCTGACCACTCTACTTTAGGGAATGTTTTGGACATGGTCAACGTGGTTTACTTGATGGGGAAAATGTGGAAATGCGCAGATTTAATGTCTTCTTTGGAGGAAATCAGGATGTCAGCACTGGAGGTTTGGCACAGCAGCCGCCACACAGAAGACAGAAGCTTAATTAAAAACAACAACTAAAGCACAGCAGTATTGTGTGTGTGTTTTTCTTGTTTTATTATGCAGCTCTGCATGCATGTGCATGTGTCCACTTTGTCTAATAAAAAGATTCCCAAAGGAAACGAGTTAAAACAAGATTTGCCTTTCTTCTTAGCTGATATATGTGTGAGCAGGGCTGGTTTGTTTTTTTGTGCTTCTCGTGAAACACGACAATCATTTGTTTGTTTTTAAGAATTTAAATGGCATTACAGGAAATACTGCTCTGGGTTAAAACAATTACCTTTGTTGAATTGGGGGTTTAAACATCATGTTACTGTTTTATTGCCTTAAATCAGTATAAATACAGACAACTGAGTGGAGCCAGTCTCAAATAAAACTTCTGCCGAGAGCAAAGGCATCCTTTCTGTAATGAAAAGTCTTTATCTCTGATTCTCTCTCACTGAGGACACCCTTTCCAGCTGTGATGCAACAGTTTAACAGCATTACTGCAGTAACGCTGATAAACGGGAGCTTTGACTCTCACCTAAAACTGACCTACAGCTTTCTTGAAAATTTGTGAAATTTGTGTACTTTTTGAAGAATCTATTCCTTTCTATGCTTATATGTGGCACATCTCTTGCCACTGGCTCACTCTTTTTTTAACAAAGTGTCTGACATCTTCTCTACCCAGCATGTTCAACAGGAGGATGAAAAATACACGGGTCAGATGACTAGCTGAACAAAAACAAAAAAGGGAAGACTTCCCCTCAGTTTAGAGGAAATGATCTCATTGAAACGAACCATGTTGAAAAGGGCTCCATTTCTCCAGATGTTTAATTCTGTGAAGCAGTGGATAGCGATTGTTCATTCAGTGCACTCTGGTGTAAAAGTTTAATAAGGAACAAAGTGTCTGACATCTTCTCAGCACAACATGCTCAACTTCAGGCTTTCCCAAAACAGGCTTTAGAAAGCTAGAAAGCTAGAGACTTTGTGAAATTAATAGATGAATGGGAGAAGGAGAGGAAGAGTGATCTGTGATAAAAGCATTGTCGTAGCAAAAAATAGCAAAAACCTTAAAATATTCACTACAAATCTTGTTTTGACATCCGTTTTAAGAAACGTTTAAGAATACGTTTTGAAAAAATGTTTAAAAATAAATCAATAAAACACAAAAGTCAATTCTTCTCCCCATTAAATGATAAAGGCTATATTTCAGGTCCAAGTCGTATTTCATCTCTTTACTGTGATGTTACAGAGGCTCCAAGAATCCTCTGTGGATGGATCACTCAGTGCTCTCTAACCTTGAATTCAATCTGCTCCATCTGAACACTTGCAGGCTGCAAATGGCTGATGACGGCAGCAGCTAAAGCCAGATGCACCTATCTGTCCACGGGGATCCGCACTCTCAGATATGAAGTGAAAGGTGGAGGAGTTGATGAAATAAAGGAGGGTATTGCAAATTATTGTACAAATTCCTGGCACAAAAGATCTTAGCGACATGATACGTGTTGTCTGTGTTACATCTACAAACATTAATGTGGACATGCTGAGAGTAAATCATATTGTTCATAAATGATAACAACAGGCAAATAAGCAAAGATGGCATACAACAGTATCTGTTTCCTAGGGTTTGAATGGTTTGCGTATTAGATGTTGGAACTGTTTTCAAATGTTTGCTAATTTTGATTGCAATGCCGGTGGCATGTCAGAAAAACAAAAGCAACGAGGAGTCTGAACATTGTGTTGCATCAGCTCTTCTTTAAACAACTCAAATAACCAACCGTTTTCTGTCTTGTTGTATATCTCTGATCCCAGCGTAGCCAATACGTTCAGTGGCTGACAGGTCTGGGCTGCAGGCACTCAGTAAAGCCTGTGGGCTCTTTCACTACAGATCTGTGCTGTTGTACATTCAGAATGTTTTTTTCTACTCTGTCTTGCTGAAATGATCCATTTCTTTCCTTACTTCTCATGTGGCAGGTAGCCATGACTCTCTTGATTCAGCTAAGCTTGAAAATGCCAGCTTTTCAGTCCATTTCCTGTTCCTCGTCCTGTTAGAAAAGTCTTATTTCTCCATCCTAAAAACAAAAACAAACAGGCACTGTTTTGCCTGACGGGTAAATATTACAGAAAGGTAAACGTGACATGTATCCCAAACTATTAATTTAGACTGACAATCAGGTTCCAAATTGTTTTTAGTGTCATACATTATTGTGATAATAATTGTACATGTCTTAAAAAAAATTATAAAAAAAAACACAATGCAATTTATAAAAAGTACGGGGAGCAGATTGACATCTAAATAGATATTCCTGCAATAATTCAAAAGTTAACATTTCAGAAGTTGCTGGAAATGTGAAGTCAAAGTAAACAGACAGGATGGGAAAGTTTGAGGGCAGAAAACACAGCGTGAAATCAAGAGGAAGTGATGAGCATATGCGCAGCAAAAGATTACAAGCTCAAATGTCTGGAGTGCCAGACTACAACAAGTAATGAGAGTCATGCCTGGTAGTTCTCAGTCTCTCCCCCAGAAGTGTTGCTGATTAGGTTCATTTAGTGGTTACAATTACCTGCTCCCTATTTAGGTCTCCTCGTTCCTTTAATTAGGTGCCAGTTTATCTCGACCTGTGCGAGCATTCCAACATTATAGAGACGAGACAATCGGGGGAGTGTCAAAGAAAATCAAAGTCTATAAAAGCAGGAAATAAGCAAAACAAGATCTTGTCATGAAATGAACACAAATCCTGTTGTTGTATTGCGTACCAATTAAGATAATTAGATTTTGATTTTCAAATATATTTTTGTTTAATTCATTGAAACTTTTTAAAGCTAATAAAGAAAGCAGGATTCAAGCAGGATGTGTTGTGTCTGTGTCCAGTGTGTTTTGTCCAGTGGCTAGGATTCCGTTAATTTGAGACTATAATATTTTGATGCAATACATTCTGATGGCGTTCCTTCTAAAGTATCCTTGAATAACCGGATATGAAATAGCTTAGAATATATGAAAATGCTTATTTTCACAGTTACTCTGAAACACCAGTAGAAGCCAACCCCTTTGACCCTTTGAAGTTACTTTTCTTTCCGTTGGTCCATAAAAGTAAAGATAAAAAAAGGCCTTGTCTGTGCACGTTTCAGAACATTTTATTTTTGGGAATGTTCCATGTTCCAGACTGTTAAATGGTCTTTTCTGTTTCATAAGTCAGTGAAGTGGCAAAAAGGTATCCATGCAGGCATGATAAGAGCTGTTTGATTTTTTTAAAAATATGTTCAGAAAAGGAGCTTCGATGCTTCCATTTTTAATATCTTCTTGCACAGGAGGCACTGCACTATTTTTCATCAAAAACACTATTTCATTCTTTTCCACATTTCTTTTGCAGTCGCCTTTCTCAAAGCAAAGCACAGCACTATTTATCCAACCAGGAGTCATGAGCATTAATGTGAGGACAGGAGGGTGAATGAGCAACATGTAAACTGTTTACATTTGTTGCATTTACTCTCCCTTCTTACTTTCACACTCTGAGACTGGGAAATGTATTACAGATCGTCTTGATATATAACTAAGATTTAGAAAAGACAACCTGAGTGCAGCAATGTGATGTGCCTGCATTAGACTATGTATATTAACATATTTTGAGGAATACTCATCAAAAGGATACAGCCTCAGTAGTGACCTTTGTTTAGTGAGCTCAGAGAAAGCAAAATTATGATATATTTATGACAGGAGAATATTTACCAAATGAAAGTGTAAACATGAGAGGAGGACAGAAAGACCAAAAGATGACTTGCATGAAAGTCATTGATAATATAAAAAATTCTGAATGACATCAAAATAGACTTTTTGGTAGGTGACATGTGTAGAAAGGGAGGATGAAAAGACTCACACTGAGTGTCAACTGTTGCTTCCACCTGTCGCAAATCAAACACCACTTAATTGGGAACAAAGTAGGTGTCTTTGCAGTTTCAAGGTCGGGATAGATATTATGTAGTAGAAATAAAGATAGCTCCTGAAACTTGAAGAACAAAAACAACAAAAAAAAACAAAAACTGAAAGAAAACCAAATTCAATCATATGCTGGAATAGCAATGCTGTCAAATATTCATGAGTTCTGCACAAGGTAATCTGTTGGTCAATCAACAAAAATGATTGCATTTACATTATCGTATGTGATGATTATTAAGTGTGCCCACCAACATCTTCATTTGTGTGACATTTTTGTGACATCTCCTCTTTACACGCATGATGAATTGACAATGTTCCACCACAGCAATTTACTGTTAGCAGCATGATCTCCCACGCGCCCTCCGTCTGCATCCTACTGTTTATCTTCCGCTGAGACAGGCGTAACATGTCAGTAAATTCACAGCGGGAAGTGAGATGAAGGTTTACGACAGAAAACAGACCCAAGCTGGGTGAGCCACTGCATCTGACACCTTTGGCTATAAATCCAGAAAAAAAATATTTCATGCTCAACATGTCCAATACATAGTTTCTGTGAAAATATATATACTTCAGAGGAGGACACAATTCTGACAATCAGAACAGGAGGCATGAAGGCAAAATCTGTGAATGTATCTGAATGAAATGCTTTTTCAGCTGAGTGCATGTGGATAAAATACAAATTTTAACGGACCTCAGCTTCATTCATAGACTGCACTTATTTTTAAAGAAACACTATCACCTTTTTTCAAAGGCTTAACAGTACAGCAGCTCATGTTTCAATCTAAATTTTTACATCTTTTCAAGCATATCAGTTTTAGACAAAGAATGCCGATGTTGCTCCATCCTGACGCTCTCCTCTTCACGGTCTGCCATGCTTAAGATCTGTAGTATTCTGTAGTTATTAAGCTATGAGAGAGCATGCTGTAAAAAAGAAGTAGGTAATTTTCCCAGACATGCCTGGACTGCAGGATTGTGTGAGCAAGAGGTGTGCAGCAGTTAAATTGCAGTAGATTAACAACATCCCCAGAGGAAATCATGAGTCTGGGCTCATTCATGGGCTTTACCTCTACTTTGAATGCTGGTAACTGATAACATTTCAAAGTGACCTACCGTTAGCCTGCAAATCTGGATCTCACATCTTCAGCAGGAAGGTTGGGATTTTTGCACATGGTCCCCTCAAAAAGCAAATCTGTATAACATTAAGGCCAGAACTGACGTACCTTGCCGATTTCTCTGTTGTAAACTTACCCAGTATGTGTTTCAAATACAGTTTAGCATCCTCTCTTACTTCTGTAAAGAACTTTTCTGTCTCAACAAATAAACACAAGCTAAAGTGAGGCTTTAAAATAACAACAGGTCCACAGCTGTAAAACAAGACAAATATGTGATTTAAAGATTAGAAAATGAAAATCCATACATCTGGAGACATAAGATAAAATCATGATTCTTATAAGGGGGTTATGGCTTTATTGAAGACACCCTTGAGCATGAACAGTAATGAGCAGCAGAAAACAACCTCCCCTTTATTGGGTGCCTGACTTTCAAATGGGTTTTTGAAAAAATGGCTACAGGCATCTCAGGTGCCTCTGCTCTTGGAAAAGATGAATGCAACCCATAGGTATATATATAATCTCTAACTCCGTTGAACATAACAAGGAAAAGGCTTACTCACATGGTGCACCATGAGTTTAAACACTTTAGACACAAAAAACTATGGAAGCCTGAAATTTGAGATCATTCTACTCAATGTCAGTAAGAAGAGTTTAATCACACGTACAGTTTTGTTTTGAAACTGGATTCTTTGTCTCTCCAGTCCTTTACCTCCAACCGGAGCTTCTAGACAGGATGTTCACAGCAGGAAAGGGAGGACACGATAGACACGACCGGGGTTTATTTCTGGCTGCAATCAAAGTTGAGCAGCTGGCGCCCTGCGGAGGGATGTTATGTCAGGAGTCTCGTCAGGAGCTCTTAAAGAAGGACTGCCCATTCACTCTCTGTCGCAGTCATATAGCCACCAATTAGGGTAAAAGCTCGGTGGATCTTGTGTCTTTCACCTTGTGAAATGTGACATTTGGAGCCGTATATAATGGTGTTGAAAAGCGGCCAGTTGCCTCTGAAATCCATCTGTTGTCTGACAGAGTATATTAACTTACAGCAGACACTGACTGGGACCTCTCGGGAATCTCTTGTACGCTGAAACAAGAGATGAGTAAAAAAGGAAAACATTTATGAAGTGTTTCCTACAGCGTACACCACTTGACATACCCTGCCATAAATTACTTGTGAAAAACACGGTTGGAGGGAGAATACTGGAAGGGAAAAGCCAACCTTTGCACAACCTGTACTTCCATCATCAATCTGAATTAGTACATTCAATTCTTATAATGCATTGTAATTTGCTCCCACTTTTGCTCACTCTTTGTTATCCTTTCTTCCTTTATTACTCTAAAACGACTTTTGACACCCTCCAATGAAGGATGTCTGCTTGTACTCTCAGCTGTATGAGATGTAGCTCAACTGGTGAACAAAAGAGGGAGATTTTTTTCACCTCAGAGTTACAGCTCTTATCCCCAAACGTCCTCTGGCTGTGTCACATCAAGGTTGGTCACATGAAGAACAAAACGTTTAATTCTCAGAGGCTCACACCAGTAGCTGACCCAAGTGTTGAGAAAGAAAATAAGTCTAATATCAGAACGACATGCAGGAAATTGTTGAAGTTTTACATATTTGTTTTTAATAACAACTGATGTTTGTTTTGACTTATTTGAATTTTTTAAAAACAAATATAAACAACAGCAGCTAGATTTATAATTTCCAAGTGAACACAATCGTAGTTCAAACGGCAAAATGTGTCATTTTCTCAGTAGCCAAAAAATACGTTTCCTGTTTCAGGTGCCTAATAAGTGAACATGAGAACAGCTTCAGTGTGTATTTGCAGAGTCAATAAGTCGACACTCTGCAGTTATTGTGTGGATGGTCTCTCTCCTTAGGTGAAAAGCATACATGAGGAGCCCCCTTGATATTTATGGTGTGCTGTGAAGTGCAGCCTGAGAAAACTGCAAAAACATCTTGTGTTATTGGAAATTATTTTTATGTTGAGGTTTCCAGTTATTGGTTGCACTTGAAATGTTGAAATAAAAGAAGATACAAAAGAGTGTGCGTTTATTAGTTTATGAATTTGTTGTTAAGGCATCAGAGAGATGTCAACCAAAAGCCATTTTATTTCTGTACTTTCACCTTTATGGTGAACAAATAACCATAACAACACTCTCAGACTATTTGTTTTATTTCTGTCATTCTGGTAATTCAACTCTAAACTGGGCTAGTGTACCCAGAACAGGCAACTATGGATTAAATAATTCTGCACGTGTATGCTCAACAGGAGACAAATGGGTCCAGCCACTCCAAAATTCCTTCCTTTTTTCATCTTTTTCTGAGAAAAGTAGAGAACAGTATGTCTTAATGATTCCATTTGAGTCTGTTTCTTTTGTCAAACAGGTCAAATAGTCTGAATCTGTGATGGAAAATCTGGAAGCAAAGTCAGCTAAAAAATGTTTAAATAGCTCTTAACCTCTACCAAAAGCATTCCAATGTTATAACTGCATCTTCATATGTGATGCTTTCTCACACACTCACATGCTTTGCACGTACAGGACGTGTAAACTGGGATGAGGATGCGGGTCCAACTTATTGGTCAGAGAAGTGAACTACAGCTTGACTCAACAATGCACATAAAAACGACATCATGATGAATTTCAGCAGAAGATGAAACCTGCTGATATGAGTGACATATTCATGACAGAAACAGTCATTTAGACATCCCTTGATGTAGACTTATATTTAAGGACAACTCCATGTTAAACAACTGGAATTTATTTTAAAAAATACATAAAGTATTATCATATTTAGAGAAGACACTTTTTATATTTAAAAATCCCATTCATCTTTGTTTGCATTAGATTTTATGAAACCTCATCCTCTGATTGCCTCACAGAAAAGGATCACTCATAAAAAAAGGCTCCTTGACAGAAATGTTTAAAACAGTATTTTTGTATTGCAGGCGATTCTCATATTTTTCAAATCTACGCAAAAAGCTCGGAGGTGATGAAATTACAGAAGTTAAGAAAGTTCAAATATTGAACACAATCACCATTTACACCTTGTAAAGTGAAGAGGCCAACAAATACAGTGATCCAGAAAAAAGGGAGCTCACCATTCAGTAAGTGCAAATCTGGCTGTGTGACCACAATTGAAGTGACAGGTAGCTCAAGCAGTCTTACAGCGCTGATGGTGATGGGGGAAGAGTGGCAGTCCTGTGCTTATTTTAGCAGCAAGGTTATTGACTGCATATGTGCACAATAGTGAATGTCCATCTGTCATTATCACTCTTTATTTGAGCGTTTCAGTGCTCTTTTGTTGTATCTTAAAAAGGTTAAAGGAGTTTAGCTGAGCTGAAGGATTTATTATGCTCCACCTCTCTGTGAGATGGGCTGTGATGATGAACATGTGAAAAAGAAGGCGCTGTAACATAAATTCTGCGTGGAATATTTACCCGAACATTATGTATGTTTTCAGAATGGTAAACCTGTGCTTTTCTTTCAGGTGCAGCTTCCTTTTGCTCTTGCTGCCCTCTGACATAAGCATTGTGTTTGATGGATGGAATTCATCCCAAATTCAGAACCATTTTAACATTTTTGGACTGTCTGAAATGATTTATCTAAATATAATGAGTGAAGTGTTCCGCATGTGGAGAAGAAAAATCTTGAAAGAAACTGATTGTTCGTCTGGACGAGGCCCAGCAGGATACTAAGAAATTAGAACTATCAACTGGCCTGAGTCTGTTCTCTGGCATCAAAACAATGTCGATCTTTAATCAGGCTAATCCAGCTTTTACAAAGATAAAGGACCCTTGTGTGTGACGGCTGATGCTGCAGTGTGCTCTCTTTAAGGAAGTTTTGGTGTCAGGGAACTTCTGCACTTTTGTGAGACTAAATTTATTTTGGCTTTCTTTATAAACTTTTTTGTCCATGAAAAGCGCATCAGATGGCAGAAAATTCCGGTGATGTTATAAAATGAAATGAAACATTGATTTTCTCTGCTGGATTCAGATTGATGTGGTCAGTCATACAGGCTGATGAATTTATTAACGGGATTAGATTAGTTTTTTATACAATTAGTTTAACCCATGTCAAATTCTGACATGGCCTTAATCATTTAGCCTTGTTCAGTTCATTCCATTAATAATACTATTAAGCACAAGCCTTGTTGCCACAATAATTTTCTGCATTTCTGTCGGCTTTAAAATGAAGTAGCACATGCATTAACGTTCTGAAAACAATCATTTTTAAACGAAATGCAAAATTTTGTGTGTGGATTAATCTCAGACGAAAGTGATGCATATTGATCATTTCGCAGACAGTTTTAAGGAAGAATTGATCATTGACAGGACCGAACATATCAGATATGAAGATATGCGGCTTCTCTTGGTTGCAGAAAAAAACTTTGTGTCACCAAACTGTTTTTAAACTTTTGAACACGCCTTTTTCCTACAGTGTGAAGTAATGGGTTTGTCATCAGAGAAATTTGATATTTTAATAATTCCCTTAAAAGAAAGCTATTAGTGGTGTTAGCAAACATTTTTACCAGTGGAAAAGGACTTTTATCGAAGAAAACAAACATGACCACATCTGTTTTTTTGAATGGATATTTGACTTGGTCTTTGTTGCACTATGTGTCATGAACACATCACGGTCCACTGTAACAATGACAAAGGTCATTTTGTGATTTGTCCTGAAAAATAACTATTAAATTGCTGATGACTGTGTCTACTGTGCCAACTGTGCGCAAGGTTAATTTTGAAGGGTACGATGTAGAATAATTATTAATGCAACTTATGAATCAGAATTTTCTGGGATTTTTGGGGATATGAACAGCCTTGCTAACATTTGTTTCAATAAAAAAAAAACGCACTATTTCTTGGTACCAAGTTATCAGCCTCCTTTTCCAAATCTGGCTTTTATGCTTAAATGTGAGTCAGATCTTCTTCATTCCTCACAGTGAACAGCACATGAGACATAACATATGTTCTTGTCAACTCTAATTTGGGCTACCCTTGTGGAAAATAAAACCAGAGACGACATCTCAAACATGTTTAATTTATTACTATTAGATGAGTTCTCAGTGAAGCCAAAATGAGACCACAAATAACCTTCATCCCCCCTGTTTTCTGTTTTTTTTTAAATAAAATGTGCAACATCTCAAACTTTCCTCTTTACAATTTGCAATAGAGTTCTAATCAAGCTCTAAAACCATTCTCAAACCTTCATACCAGACAAACAAATCGGAGAACAAATGTTACAATGAATTGATTCATTCTAATATTTGTAATCATATGAGTTTGTATAAATTTTAAACAATAAAACAAAACTTTAATGGCAAGCAAGCGAGGTTCATATTTCAATAGAGTGTGGTATGAAAAAAAAAAAGATGATAAAATCGGGACGTTTTAGATAGCCAGTAAGTCATCCTCACATACATACAGGGAATGGTCTAAATGAAGTATGAATGAATGCTTACATGTGTGTTGCCACAATGCTTAAGCTAGACACTTAAACCATGCAAAAGAAAGACATATATAACTGTTTTTTGTTATTGATCTTTATTTTGTTATGGATATATGGAGATTTCTTTTGCTTTTTATAACAAAGCTCTACTTAGATTGTGCATTGTTACTGAAGGTGAATAAATCGTTTCATGAAAATGAACCATCTGCTCCCTGTGAAGGCTGCTGATCCTCAGGTTAAAAATTTATTCTGACAGGTCCAAAGCTGTGGGCAAATACAGACAAAGTTCATTTCTGGTTCATGGAATATAAAGGTTTTTGTGTAAAGCTATTCTCTGAGCCTTTAGCTTGCACCAGCTGCCTGTGACAGGGGCTCAACATGCCTGCAGTCAAAATAGTTTCTTTCTCTGGCCAAACAACCTGTAATGGTTTGTTTCCCCCAGTGGTGATGTAATTACACAAGACAATGCCATAAGCATACTGTCTCATCTCTGTTCTACACACAATAAACCCCACTACATTTCAAATTCCTGGTCCAAGATCAAGTACATCTTAGCATACTTTATATTACTCAGGCCACCCACATTAAAGAAAAATGGTCATGACCTTGATTTGCTTCTACAGTCTGTGTATTCAGTTATCATGAGTAAGGGAAGGGAAAGTCTAGATATGTTAGTATGTATCCCGGTAAACATTATAGGGAGAATTAAAGGATTTCTGCGCAACCCATTTCAGGGTGAACTGAGCAATGCTAATAGCTGCATATTGAATTTTTTTTAAATGCATTTTTATTCATAAATATTTTTCTCTAAAATTCATGTCTATTTAAACCAAGCAGACTTTTTTTCTGATCAGAAGTGTTTAGTACGGATTTAAAATCCCAACATCTGTGCTCCAAAGCCTCTGTCAAGCCGCTGGTATTGCATCAAATGTCGAATGTGTCAGGTCAACCATGCAGTGCAAAGCCACAGACAGATTTGTTTAAATTAATTTTCCATTTTCTTTGCTCCCACGTGAGTCATAAATCTTCTCAACTAAATTTTTTGGTGGCCTTTTGCTCACAGACATTTAGTTTTTCTCCCATATTTTTAAAACTTTGTTTTGGAAAATTTCAGTTAATAAGAGCAAATAAAGCTACTTTCAAAATAAAGGTAGTTTTAAAAAAATTAAAAAGTTACTGAGCAGCAATAAAAGAGACAGGACATCTGTGCTGGACAAACCTGTTCGCCACGGGCGACCCCTGGTGAAATCCCCCGTGGTGTAAAAAATATTACTGTGTGACCAGCAGACATGAAGGTGTGTGACAGAAAAATGTCTGCATTCCCACATTTTAGTAGCATGTGGTCACACCATATTTTCTGTCCTAGCCTTAGCTGCGGGGATTGTTTTTGGCACCTTTTTGATAAATTCTAATGAAATACTCAAACAAAAGTAGTTTCAGCAGGTTTTAGACATCAACATCACAGGAACTGTTGAGGTGCTTTTATCTAAGTTAGTTCTTTTTACTTATGCCAATAATTCTGATTTCTTATAGTTTAAAGGTATTTTTGGTTGAATCAAAAGCCTTTTTTCCCCCTAGAACCTGGGGAAAAAATCGCAGAAGTTTTGGAGTTAAAGGACTCAGTTTTGTGACGTTTGGAAATGAATAGTTTTCATTTTGAATCCAAATGGAGCTCTCTTGGTATCCTCCCTGGGTGTGTTAAATGGGCCCATCTTCCTGCTAGCTTGAAGACATATTGAACAGGGCCTGAATAAAACATTTGATGAGTTATTAAAATGTAAAGCACCTGAAAGAAAGAAAAAAAGTAAAGCTGAGTGGTTTTGCTGAGTAGTTGAGTACTTTAACATACTTTGACCATTTTAAGGAATGTGACTGTGCTGTTTTCTGCTGGGATCATCGTGGTACTCAGTCTTCTACAACCACACATTTTAAAGCAATGCTCCTGCCTGAAAACATTTTGAGCTGCTTTTTAAAGCCTGGTGGCAGTTATTGCATCTGGTTAGGGAGTTCTGGACACCATCCTGCGATGCTCTCAAGGCAGTGTTGTGAGCAGTGTTAATTGTTTAAATTAGAGACCGGAGGGACTTGGTGCCCCAGCTGGCTTTTTGGAAATGGCTGCTCCTGTAATGACTACTCAACTTGGACCAATATAAACTATGAAAAATGGATAGACCATTTGATTAATTGACTAATGAAGGTTGGCATTTAATTAATGTTTTAAAAACATAAGCAATTAAAATCCTGTAGCTCCAACACTAGTTAGATTGAAAAGAAAACCTGCTTCATTCATGGAGCAAAAAAAATTCACAAATTTTCATTCATTTTTAACAACTCAGACATGCAAATGTTTTTCCTTAAATAATTCATGAGCATCAGTAAGATGAATTAAAATGGTAAGAACTCACTCACAAACTCATTCACAAAACATGAAGTGTCATGTTATTGAAACTGATGTCTTAAAATTCCTCCTTACACCACAATATCTCAGACTGTCACATCCTTCCCATTACATATGTTGAGGGGTACAACCATTTTACAGTTCAGACATATGATTACATTAGGGTGAAAGGTGACGAGTAAATGTGAAATACTATTCTGCTGAGCTGGTTTCTCTCCCGGTTGGAGTGACTGAAGAACAGCTCTCTGTCACAGATGAACACGACTTTTCTCCGCAGCAGCACTGACATTGATGGACACGCAGTACCCGGAGGATGTGATGAGTTTCAGTGGAGGAGGATAGAGTGACACTGACTTTGATGCAGTCCCATTGCTCCTGTTGTGTGTGTCATGTAAAAAAAATCCTTGAGCCAAGTGGCAGAAACTATCATCTTATCACCGCTGAGCATTTCTTTTACAACATCTTGTACTGAGTGTGCCTTAGTTTCAGGCTTTCCTTATGGGTCACTTGCCTATGCTGTCAGCTGTGTCTAAGTTACAGCAAAGCTTTCCTCTGCAGCATCAGAGGGTGGTGTGCTGATTACAAAGCGTCAAGTTACACAGGCTATGGACAGATTCAAAAGCCTCGGTGTATGTCCTTGAAGAGATGCTGCAGCCACAGTGCTTTTAAGACTGATTCCTGCTAATCAAGAAGATGCATATTCTTTTTGAGATATCGCACTTTGCTACAAAAAAAATCCCTTCTGAATCTGACTTTTACCCCTCACTCAAAGCACTTGTAGCATCTCTTTTTGAAATAATATCATTCTATATAACAAGTGAAAACTAAGACTGAATAGAATACCATGTCCTGATGTCCTGTAGCTGTTACTGTGGGTCAATGCGCCTCCATATAAGACGTTACGGTCAGTAGATGCATGTTTCTGTCAAGACAAAGTGCTATTTCTGTTGCCCCAACCCTCAGTCCTTCATTCTCAGTGAAATTACACACAAACACCCTGATGTTGTGTTGTTTTTGATTAGGGAGTTGAGTTCTACCAGGATCCCTCCTACATCCTAATTCAGATTATATTGCCTACCAAGCATTTAAATTTTCTCCCAGTATATGAATGAATGAAGTAACTTAAATTATTCATCTGAAGCAGCAAAGACAGTCAGACACATTTAGTTTATAGTGTAAAAGAAAATCATGAAATATCAGACACTAAAAAGATGCAGAAAACCACAAACTCATGGCATGTGAATGTATCCCTATAGCTATATAATCTTGAGCTATTGTTACCTTTTCTGATTTGTATTAGATGCTAAGTACTGTAACAGATATTGGAAAGATAATGTTTCTTTTCCCTAGCTATGAAAATAGCACATACAAGCAGATTCACTATTATAATGATAATCCAGAAGCATTTAGTTTACCTCAGAGAGCCAAAACCTACCTCACACCATCTTGGAACTGGAGGAATGTTATTTCCTCACATCATCTGTAAATTGCCTGCTAACATGTCTACAAGAACCCTGATTGTCAGTAAAAATGGCATTTCCTCCTGCGCTGATGTGATTTAGGCCTATTGTGTCAAAGACTGCACCGTTGCTGAAGTAGAGATGTATTATGAATAGCAGGGAGGGTACAGATCCATCTGTCCAGAGAGGGCTGCCTTCTAACAGCCCTCGGACAAATTTAGGAGCTTCACCCTTAGGGCGTAATACCATAGACTGAACAAAAAAAAGGATGGTGTAGAACGCTGCATGTATTTTTAAGCCTCTACTTTGATGAATAACTTATATCTCCAAGTACATCACACCTTTATGACTTATTGCAAATCTCTTCCATAAGCTACTATTAATAGCACTTAAGAGTGTTAGATTGTGAGTCCTGTATAGTTGGGGCCCAGGACACTGTGGTGCCTGTCAGCTGCTGTGGAGGTGGTCCTCCTGGGCATCACCCAGTGTCTAACTCCCTAGTTTAATTTAGAATCAGTGACAGGGATGTCAAAATATGGTCAAGGAGAGGCGCTCAATCTTTGACAAACACTCTTTTGAATCTATCCATTTAAATCAAAATCCACTGTGTTGAAGCAGGGAAAAGTTGAACACCTGGAGGTCATTGGACCCCTTTGATTCCTGTTTCTTTCAGTGTCAGAATAACAAACTGAATTGTAAATTATTTTTCTGGCGTCTCCCTCAGTTCACCTCACATCAGGGTCCTCTTCCTCGATACAGCAGCATTTAGTGCCGTCAATTGGACAGACGGTTATATAAGAGAGGAGTGCTGTGTCACTTTTAGTTGGAGGAACCATGTTGAGGTTCCTGGCTTTTGTACATTCATTCAATTTCACTTTCGATGTGATTTATAAAAGACACATGCAGAAGATTAGGTGGACACAAGGTTTTATGCATGTGGACGTTTCTTGGGGCAAGCACTTTTCAGATTTGATGCCTATGCCCTCTTTCAGTTGGAATGCTGCTCGCTTTTCACTGCATCGTGCAAACGCAGGTCAGCTGCTTGGCCACTGACATTAACACATACCTTTATTTGTATAAACGATTTTCCTTGCGATTGAATCAAATCAATGGGATTTATCTGAAAAACTCGACATTTCACACCATTTCTATTTTACCATTTTAATGAATTTTACATGTTGCTGTTTTTTTTTCTTCTAATTTACAGGCATCAGAGAGAAATGCAACCATGGTCAGGCAAAGAGGAGAATGTCTGGCTGTAAAGCATAAATGATGACAGCTGAGGGGCTGCACCACAGCTGGCACGTTGCTCCTCCAGACCTCACCGGAGAGAAAATCAAGTTGGCTGTCAATATGATTGCTGTCACTGAAATGTACCCCCACTAAAATGTGCCTCGCCTATAGTGTTTTACCTCTCACTTCTTCCACAGCTTGCGGCAGTGTTTAGTACATATGTGCTGCACACTGCTTAGCAAAAGCACAAACTGCCCTTTAAGGTGGGACACCTTTGAGGAAGGCACAGGGAGCTTATCTTAAGCTGCTGGAGACCTTGAAATACTGCAAAGCAAAATTTAAAGCTCGGATAAATACACACATCTATACTTTTCTCTCCACTGAGTGACTCTTGGTTAGTCAACAGTGCAGCTCACGGGGAATGGATTTATTTGCTTTAAAGAAATTTGGCCACATTTATTATTGTTTACTTCACAAGAGTGATCATTGAACCAAAGTCATGCCAATCATCACTACTGCCTCCACTGCTAAAAGTGGCGTTTGGGTAATTGCTTGAAAGGATGTGTGAAGAGGCTCATCAGTTAGACCAGTGATTAGAGCAGATACAACAACACTGATTGAACAATTTGCCAGAAAAAAGGAATTTTCCCTTCTTTTTTACAGCGAAGGTTTTTCTTTTCTTCTTCTCTTTGGAAACAACTTGCCGTTTTTTAAGTATTCCACATCTATAATCTGTGAAAAGCAGAAATGCTTATACATGTGGAATGGAAAAAATAGATCAATAACTCATCTCTGGATTTCTGTAGGTTTCAAAGTGCATTTATTCTACCTGCTGTTCAAGCTGTGCTGGCGCTGCTGTTGCAGCTTCCTTTTGAACAACTGATCAAAATATGGCTGCAAACTTCCCATTCAATTTTCATTCATTCATTCATTCATTCATTCATTCATTCATTCATTCATTCATTCATTCATTCATTCATTCATTCATTCATTCATTCATTCATTCATTCATTCATTCAAGTATTTGTTCTGAATCATGTTTTGTATCCACAATTGGGCTTTATTTAAAACGAGCAAGGCCATATTCATTATTTACCGCTGTTCAAAAATAACAAAGACATGTTTTCTAAGTGTAAAATACTGCAGGCGTAGAAACTCACTCCCAATTTCCCCTTGCTTTGTTTACTTTGACCAGGCTCAGCTGGCTAAAATCCTGTCCTGTGTTTTGAATCACAGACTGACAACAGAACACTCACGCGCACACACACTGTACTAATGCTTTCACCTTCACCTGGGGTTACTGCTGTTTTTTATATGTAGGGAGAAAATAAAGTCTGCTTGCTGCAATGATTAACAGCGGCTACAGCAGTAGGAGGACTAATGGAATCACATTCTGCCCATGCAACGATCTATGATGATGTAATCGAAATTTTTCATTTGAATCTTATAGTGTGCTGCTGTAACATGTAAAAAAAAGGAAAATAATGTGTGATTTGCTTCTAGAACAACTCTGTATGCACTCATTAAGGTGTTCATGCTCAGTAATGTACAAAAATGATTAACCACCTCCCCTTTCCATATTTTACCATAAACCGACAAATGGCTGCAGTAATTTACTGAAACGTAATCAAATACAAACAGAAATACAGTTAAAAGAGGTGAAAGAGTTAAAACGATGGTTTATTATTCAATAAATCTTGTCCAAATTTGGTCTGACCACCGTCATTCTTCAAAACAGCCTGAAGGAGCTCAGACAGGGTTTCTTTACACTTCTTTAAATAGATGTCAGAAAGTTATTTTTTAGGGAAATCGCCAAACTCTTCTGTGGATGTAGGCCTTCTTTTGCTCTGTTCTCTGTCAAGGTGATCCCACACTGCTTCAATAATGTTCAGGTCTGGGCTCTGGGGAGGGCTATTCCCTCCACAAGGCTGTTGAATCTGGTTTTCAGTCCAGTTCCCATGTCATTTGGCATGTCTCATTCTTTCCTCTCTCTTTTTTTTCCTGTCAGAAAGGCTTTTTGACTGCTACTCTTTCATGTAGACCATTTCAAATGCGGCACGAGCCAACAGTGGCTGGATCAGCTGAAGGTCCAAATGATCTTCTCCGTGTCAGGACTTTGCTTGTGTGTTTTAAGGTTGTCACTGTCATACTTTTCCCATCTGCTGGTGCAAAAATGTTCCTTTATATGACTCAAATTGTGCAATCTTATTTATTTTTCAATTAATCAAGTAATGAACAACACAATACTGTTTCCAAAAAAAACTGAAAAAAAGTGACAATTTTCACTACCATTTGACTACCACAACTACACAAGATTCCAAGAAAGTCTGAATTCTTGGAAGCAAAGTGTAGGTAAACTCGATATGGCTGAAACAATTTCACAACACTGTATTCATAACACTGTCCAGGGTGTACCCTGCCTCTCGCCCGTTGACCACTGGGATAGGCTCCAGTTCCCCCCGCGACCCCAACAGGGAATAAGCGGTATTGATAATGGATGGATGGATGTATTCATAACTCAACAAACTCATAATAAGCTAATTTGACTCACTCAGAGAGTGTTTACAAACTTAGAGGGTGTTTTTCAGACCAAGCTGATGAAAATAAATGGCAGAAAAGAAATGATAACCTCAGAATCTCATTCGAATCTGATTGATGATCTTATTGAGTGTATGATTATTAAACAAAATTCCTTTAATTTTTTCCTATGGATCTAAGAGAATGATTTTATGTCTGAATAGTAGAGTCTATCTTTCTGCACTCCATAATTAACAACTAGTTTTCCAGCGAGTTTCAGACAAACAGCTATAAGGGTTAAAAATAAAACAAAGATCATATGATGGGGAAATAAATAAAATTATTGACCATTTGTTAGGCTCTGCTATTAGGTGACTGCTCCAGTGACCTGTTTGCTTTTCTGCAGGTAGTTTGCAATCTTCAATGAAGATGCACACAATCTGGAGCTGGATTACTAAAAAGAATCATTTTCACAGACGAAAGGAATTTCTGAGTTTCTGCTTTGTTTCATAGAGTCGTCTCAGGACAGCCTCATAGGTGGAGAGGAAACCAACAACCTGTAGGAACACTGCCTCAATGCCTTTCTTGTGAAACTGAGATAGAAATGTGCAGCAGGTTGAAAAGACCGGAAACGGGAATTGGGGATGGTGGAGTTAAATTCAGAAATCATGAGACTTCTTTCAAAGACCCACAATTGGTCACACTTTCTTTTCCATTTCAAACTTTTTTTCTTGGCTTGTTTCCTTCCTGCTGCTTGCTTTGATTTGGGGACTGAAGTAAGAACATAACAAAAAAAATCTATTTTCTCTAAGTGTCGATAACAGGATGGAAATCTTGTTGGTCTATCAAATCATCTACAACAGCCTCAAAATAGGATATTGCACGCAATAGACCTAGAACAAAATGTGAGGGGTTTAGAACAAATCCAGATTTAGTTTCCTTTACTTTTGGAAATACAGAGGACCAGCTGACAGAAGTATAGAAGGGTCAGACGTTGCACATCAACTGTAAAATTCATATATTGATAGACTGATCTACTATCTTAACAAACAGTGAATTGCTTTTTTCAAAACATGCTTTCTTGTTTTTTTTTCCACATTGCTATGTATTCACAGCTGTGATGAACGGGTCATATGTCCAACACTGGACAAAATGTCCAGCCTGTCCATCTCCTGTGAGATGGACGGTTATTGCTGTTGTTCCCAGTTGTTCACTCATTTTTCAGCACTCCAAAACATCTAACAAAGTTGAATTATATTGCAATAACTCTTCTGAACGATCCATTGTTTGTTCGGTGCCCTCACATATGCAGGTTGACTGCCCAAGATTAACTCTAAAGACAGCCAGATCTTGACCTTACTCAGATGGAAACTGCTGCCTTTGCTGCAGACCTTTAGTTTTCCATGGCCTGCTGATGTAATACATCACTCTTTGTATAAAGGTTAGATCAGGTTTGCTCTGTAGCAAGATAAATGGAACTACAGATTTATTTCATTGGAAAAATATTCTCTCTTTAATGTTGCTGCTTTTGTGATGCATTTTGAGTCTGTTCATTCTGCCAGTAGCTCTTTGAAGTGACTGATAAATCTAAGATATAAGACAATACTGTATAACTGAGAATGTGTCATGACAACCTACCCAATACAATCACTTTGACTCCTGGCTAAGTCACAAAGAACGACTTTATATTCGGGTCTTCGGCACAACGCTATGACAGCGGAGGACAAACGAGATGTTGCAGAGGAGAAGATGGGGCCGTAATGGCTTTTTAACTCAACTTAGACTCGGATAACAATGTGAGGCTGCGGAACAAAAATAACCCGTGCTGTCACAAAGAGAAAAACCATAAGAAATAAAACATGTCTATGCTCTTCATGTAGATTCATTTTTGTAGTGGTACTTGTTCATCAATATTCATGGGTGTGCTCATGCACATTGATGCCAGACAGGGCCAAGTCAGTCACAGAGAGGGTGGAGGAAGCCGTGAGATCCGGTCAGCTGTGAGCAGCAGTCAGTCACCGGTGACAGAAACATGGCTGACAGACGGCAGCTCAAGAAGATGGACGTCTGAAGCTGCAGTTGGGATGGACTGATGAAGAGAGCATTTATGTGTCTGCAGGGGAGACCTGCAGGAGACAAGTGGATTAAAGGTGCTCCAAGAGCCTCCACCGACATCCGTATCCCTCAGTTGGATACATCTCCACTGTGACCGCCGTTCTTCATCTCCCTTTGACTAATGGTCTCATTGAAATTTAACAAAGAGGTGAATCTTGTCTTTCCCACTAAATTGAGCTATTTTTTTGATGAGTAATTAATGATAGACATGTTCCTGTAATCGTATTTGGAATGACATGCCCCTATATTGGCACACTTTAAAGTTAAGACACTATAAACCTACAATAACTTAAAAGGCATTAAATAACCACAGACAATTTATCATTTTATTTCTCTGTTCTTGTCTTTATACATTAGCAAATGCAAAAAGATGTGCCAGTGCAATTTAAGTAATGGACTTTCTGCATGTAGCTGTTCAGTGGATGTCTCTTTAAATGGTTCTTGCCCTTGTGTCACAACAGGCTGCTTCATTCCCACATTAAGATAATGAGCCACCAGCCATGCAGTGACGAGATCTGTCCCCCTCTCTGCCTCCAGTAATCAATGTGGTCCACGTCTCTAATGTCATATTGTTGTTCACGAGCGATTTTCGTTAAACTTTAGTTCGTGTTCCATAATGAGAATATTCAATAGGAAGATTGGACAATGGGATCTGTTGTCAGAGATGGTTTAGAGATCAGAGGGCCATGCCTTCAGGACCGTGAGAATACTCAGGTATATGTTAACATGTCCGTATGGCTTACTGTCAATGATTATGAGAATTCACTGTGGTTCTGATGCTCGTACAGCTTTGTTTAAATAACTTCAATTAAAGGAGGGATTATGTTTTGTTTTGAAGATGACCCACCTTGAGGTAGAGACCAAAACACTGTCCTCCAAAACACAGTTACCTTATGTTTCAGCATCATTCAGGTCACTCATATTCAGTCTAATTCATTCCAAAAACCTTTTTTTTTTTTTTACTGATGCAGAGCTTGATGCTCAAAAGCACAAGAGGTTTCGCACTGAAAACAACATTTCTGCTGAATGGGTAAAATCAAACTGAGATTGTCTATTGTTCATTGTTGGTGTTGCTTTGTTGAATCGGGAATTAGATTATTTACATTAACTTCCAGACAGAAGATTTTCTATGTTGGGGATTTTCAAGCTACATCTCATTTACATGAGTTATTTTACCCTTTTCCTCAATGCCAAATAATGAGCTGTGAATAAAAACGGAGTGAAAATACCAGGAAGGGGATGCTAAATGCATTTACAACGTTGTAAAATGGATATCCAGCAGAGAGAGATAAAAAAAAGTTACTCTTCAAAAACATTTTGTTGAGTGGTAGATTTTTCCCCCCTTTTTAGCTCTCATACTGGCAACAGCTTTCGATAGGCTGACATATAAAAAATTGCAGTGTAATAAAAAGTATCTCCCACATGTGCATTGCACCTGTCAGGTCAGATCCAAAACCGCCAAAGATGTTTGCTCCTCAGGTAAAACCGCCAGCGGACTGTCCTCGTTGTGTTTGTTGTGAGACTAAAAGCACACCAGGCAAGTCAGGGGGGGTTACACGAGAAATTAATAAGTGCCTTTCTGACTGACACCTTCCTTCCACGGGCTGACAGGCTCGTTGACGCTCCGCCGGGACGGGCGGTGTCAGTGCGGAGTTGTGAATGGAGGGTGGGCGGGTACAGCCGGGCAGAACCAGCTCCCCGGTGGAGAGGCGCACACAGGAGCGGGGTCCGATGGAGCGGCAGCTCTGCGCGCACAGTTCGTCTCTCCCCACACCTGACCGAGCCCGAGAGGGACATTGAGCGAACATCCAGGAGCAACAAGAGACAAATTCAACTTCTTATTGTCCGAAACTGAACGCAGCATGGATTCTCTGTTTTATCTGCTGCTGTTGTGCGGATGCCTGCCAAAAGTAAGTAGTTTTTGTGTCATTGAATCAATAATATACGGGTGTGATTTCAACCTTGAACTTTATAAATGTGCATAATTAATGTTACATTAGATCAGATAAATGCCTATATGCTCTGTAAATCATCACGCGATCTTTAAGCCATTGTTCCACTTTAAGAAAAGAAGTGTTCTTATTCAAGGATGTTCTCTGTGTATCTACCTCCTCTTTAAAACACCGGACTTTTCAAACATATTGCAACCCTTTGTCAACAGATGACTCAGAATATGTGAAGGTGAAGTTTTCTCAGTCGCAGTCAACCAAACCAGTCTCACAAATAGAGTTATATAAAAAAGTGGCTCTCATTCAACTAGCCAGCTCAAGCCAAGGCCACATGGCGTTAAATTGGAATTCATATGAACACAATCAGTTGTGACTCACCGTGGGTAAATGAAGCTCCACCAAGCATGTTCAGTTTAGTTTGTTGTTCCTTTCCATGTTAATGTAACGTTTTCAAAGATCTTAAAATGATCAGACACCGTTAACCTAAAGTCCTTTCAAGGAGTCAATGTATTCAAGTTTAGTGTATTTATTGCATGAAAGTCACTTGGTGACAGATTCAAACCTTTTTTGGACCTCCAAGAGGACTTCCCATTATTTTTGAACAGCATATACTGTATTTTTCCCTCAGGGGCAAAGTACAGTCATTTAACTGGACCACATCCTTACTACTTCACATTGTACTCAGTGTGATTTCATATAATGGGCTGAAAGCTTTTGAGCATTGCCACATGGTAATGTGTCACCTTTCACAGTCACTGTGCGGTGCTGCAGGGAGTTTTAGCACGCCGATACATTCACTGTGGCTTTTCCTCACACATTTTCTATGTAAATCACAGTCCTTGAGGCTAAGTGAACTGCCACCCTGTGCATCAAATCCAAACCATTCATATGGTACATGAGTACAGAAAATGTGCTGCTCTGCATAATTTTGGGTATATCATTTTATCAGATGCACTCATCCAAAGGGACATCTTTACGTCCATCAGAAACCCTTCTGTTCTCACAGTTTCCATTTCTATGCCCAGCTGTCAGGTACTAATGTAATTTCAGTGATAAGGATGCTCATTGTCCTATTTTGAGAAATACATTAAGAGGAAATCAAAGAGGTTTCTTGATCTAAGAAGCACTCTTATTGACAATGGCTGACTTAAAGTCGTGTGACACTCGGTGTGAGTTCTTTAATATCTTCCAGGAAAGCTCTTTGCGGGCTCAGTAGACGGTAAACAAGAGGCGGTGTAAAAAATGTCACTTTCCCCTCCTCTGAGAAGTCTCAGATGTCTGGCCCATCCTGACACCTTAGACCAGAAGGCTCTCTGTTGACATACTTCAGTTTTTTTTGTTCAGAAGTCCTCTATAGCTGCTTTACAATAACACTCCCTGACATGTTTAATCAATACACTTATTGAAGAAAACTGGTGTTGAAGGCTGCAGAAGATCCCATAAGCGGTTAAAAAGTGCACGGTTGTGACTGGATGTCACTGTTATCGATTTTAACACAAAGCAGAAGGGAAATGGAGGCGGAGTATGAGAGTCTTAAGGCGATAATGACGACTGCTCTCCTTTCCTTCTAAACATGAACCATCTGATAGATCCCAAAATCTACTGCTTGAATAAATAGAGCCTATCGTCATTTAAACAGTACAATGTGTTCAAGTGGTTGTGGTTGGCATTCTATTGTGGCTCCAGCATGAAAGAAGAAGTAAATTCAGATCAGGTCAACATCCTGCATGTTCAATGTCACTGTGTGTCTCCTTAAATGTAAAACTCAGCTTAAATTTAGGAACAGTGGAAATTATTTTCCCCCATGATTTTAAATGGAATATCACTGCACTTTAAATAGCATAGCAACGGAAAGAAAGGAAGAGACAAATTCATCCACCGGTGCTTTTCTGTACCTTCATGCTTTAATGTTCCTGCTGTATGTCAGCTGTGCTATTTTCAGTTTGTTCACCCTTCCTTGCACCCAAAGCGGCAGCTAACCCACTGCCAACCACTACGGAGATAGCATCAGTGCGTCTGCACGCAGACGGCCGCAGATTCAAAGGAGAGACAGATGAGACGCGCAGCATGGGCATGAGTCTGGAACATAGAAACACGTTGAAACATCACGTAGGGGATAAATAAAACCCGGATCCAGCATGCTTCTGTCGGCGTCTGCTCAGTGTTTTAGTTTTAATGGAGATAAGTATCCTCAATTTCATGTTCAGCATTTATCCTGTTCTGATCAATTCAACAAGTGAAAAGGATCCAGGCACCTTCTGTGTGCAGTACTGACTCATAGTTTTCAACCACACTTAATCTTTCCATATGTTGCCAGGAAAACAGGGAAAGAGGTTTATTTCAACACATGCAAACTCAAATTAAAATGCAGCATACAAGGCATGAATGCAGTCATTCTTTTGACGATTACCTTAATTTTTTAACATAGCCCGAAATCTTGTAAGCAAGATTTATTTTAATTTCTTTTGGTAGTATTCAGGAATAGTTCTCCAGTTTCTTGAAGGACTTCATCACTATTGCCACAAAATGGTATGGCTTAACATTTCTTCCTGTTTTCCTTTTCTCTTTAGAGCTCCCAAAACATTTTCCTCCCCAATTAAGGTAAAACTACCGTAACCATTTATTTACGTATGCTGGAGAACCCTGTTTCCTTTGACCATGAGTTTGACTCTGAGACACATAAATTATGTTTTCATTTTTGACACTAATCAAATATGAAGTGATCTGTGTCACAGCTGAATAGTGGCTTAACTAAGAAAAAGATTAGGGGCAACGGCTAAATACCTTCTGGTAAAAATGCCACCTTCAAAGGCTTACTTACAGTTGCTCTCATGACCACCGTAGATTGCATATTATTTTTTTATGATTATGATCACCCGCACTGTCATTGACTCTATAAACCATCCGTGGTGTTATCTGTGGGAGGACAGACTGCATCGAATTGAATCTTTTCATAAGACCAACATTTAAATATGTAAACTCCTTTTCAATATAAACATATCCTACATATCAGAAAAGTTACAGGAACAATAGTTTGAATCAGTCATTCATTCATCCCAGCTTGAAGAAACATTGTGCAAATATTTACAAGCAGCTCCTGTGTAACAAGAGGCAGTTGGACGTACTCAGGGACATGTTTACCATTGTCTGTCAAATAGATTACATAAAAGCTACCATGCTAATTTTCATGGTATTTGGTTGGGAAGTTAATAATAGGTTAGGGATTCACTAAGCTGACAAACTATTTACGATTCAGGACAGATGTAGACCATATAGTTTGAATTTAAATCTATATAGGGATTTAATTAAATTAGCAATCAATAAACATTAACGCCTGCAACTGCAAATGACTTTGCTTAGCTGGAACCACATAAAACCGCTGCCTTGTACATTATTGCGAGTGCATAGATTAAACAAGCAATATAGAGTGATTTTAATTGCTTTGGTATGCAGACTGGACAGAGACAGTTGAGCTGTTTTCTTTGCTTTCAGCCTTTCAGACAAGATCTTGACTGTAGCTTTACACTTTATACAAAGAATTGATTGTTCTTCTTATGTCTTTCATCTCTTGGCAAATAATTTTTTTCTAACTTCAGTAGATAAAAATTTCTCTTTACATTTGGAAGAGGCAATTATAAACAGTGGAACACTTAATGTTTCGTAGGATTTCACCTCTAATGTCAGAGCTTTGGTGTGGCAAGCGTGAGCCTTGCAATGTCATGCTATTAAAGAGTCCTCTTTAATTTATGTCAAGACGTTGCTAAGTGGCTAACGAAATTCCAAAGATTAACAGCAGAGGCTTGCTGCTCTCCAAGCGCATTACTCTGGCCCTATGAGGAGACACCTCCACTTTTATCTTCCTGTCTACTCTGCCTATTTATTTGATTGCTATCTTGTCCCTAAACAAGGCAAAGCCGTCAGCTGTTTTAAATAACAACAATCACTAAAAACCTGAAGCACCGTGGCAGCTCTTGTGATGAGGTCTGCGTTAACATAATACCAGAGCTGACAAGTATTTATGAGATGTTTGGCAGATCGAGGCGTTATGTGGGTCCCTAAGGCTTTACTTATTACCTGCATATTTTGAGGCTGACAGTTTAATTCATCGGCCAATATAGCAATCTCCATGGATGAGCTGTCCTAAGTAAAGATATTATGGCTCTGACGGCAGCATCAGGTGGCAGGTACTTCATTTTGTGTTCTGCATTTCTAAATTAAGAAAGTTAAATCCTTTCTCCTTGTTTCTTGTGTCTTTGCGGGTTAGGGAATTCTGTGAACTCTGGCCCTTGTTTAATAACTGATCACCCTCTTTGTGATTCTGGCTTTATTCATAATATAAAGGCTTATAGAGCCAATAAACCACCTCAGTGCAGGGAAGAACGCTTGATCACAGCACCGGACAGAATAAGTCCAGGCACACATTCCGCTATCAGGTCTGTTTTTCTCTCTGATTTGGGACTTAGTCTCAGGTTTCTTCTGCTTATGTAACTTTAAAAGCTTTTGGAACACATCAAGTTTCAGTTAGGGTGGCACTGCTAAATGCAAGAGGACAAAAATTATGTTTTGCTGTCATACTTCGTCAATTAAATAAAAAAAGTAGCTAGCTAATTTCTTTAAATTTGGAGAAAACTCTCACTAAACTTCTTCAGTACCCAATGACCTAGGCAGCAAACATGCTTTTTTGAAAATTTTGTGATGTAATTATGCATTATTAAGAGCATATTGTTTCTCTAAATGTGGAGAAGATCAAACCTTCTCTTCGCTGAAGCAACTCGTCTGAGCAAATTACAACTAAAGAGGGAGCTGAACATTTAACTTCATGCTTCTGCTTGACCTTATAGAAATGCGAAATAGGGGAGTAATTGACTGAAATATGCTCAACTCTACACTTCTATGAACTGAACAAAGGACACCTCTTAAGACAATCCGATTTTTTTTAAATTACTTTGTAAAAGTTAATTGCACATGTAGGTATAACTGATTTAATATGATTTTATATTGAGAATAGAGATTTGGTCAGATAAGGTTTTGGTTACAAAACCAGGATTTCAGATCAACAGTGCATAAAGTACACATTTAGCCATCAGATAACATAATAAGAAAAGTGTGCAGATGACAGCAGTTTAACCATTTTTTATTATCAAAAAGGTGCATAATAATAAGATTTTGAGCATTCACAGAACCTCAAGGCCTATTAGAGCACAGTTCAATGCGACATGTGGACTGAAATTAAGAGTTTTTCAAATATAATTTCATGCAGCTTCATTGGGACTCATTTATTTATAAGCATCTCAAATTGTCATTCTTCAGACTATAATTATATATTTTTAAAAGTGTCATTCACATTATGTAAATGAGACTTCCTCAACCATTTAAGTAGAACAAGACCAAAACTCTCATTGCTCTGTTTTTTCTGTTTTGTCTAAAAATCACACACTACAACTTAAATACAACTACAACTTACAAATATAGAAGCTGCCTGGACAATCAAATTTAGGATACACTTCAGCCTCTGAGTTTTTTTTTCTGTTTATTTGCATTTATTTTTTAACAATAAGAATGTAAGAGTCAAGTATTTTAATCAGCAAGCTTGGAGAGTTGAGCAGTTAGAAAAATCACGCCCTTAATGCTATGATCATGCCTTGTGACTTAGTCAGATTTATTTAAAACATAAAAGTTAATGTCCAAGAAGAGCTTGTAATTGTTGTAATTGCACTTGAATGTTACAGTAGATCTGAGCAAACACTCAGGATGCATCAAGAGTAAATCTAAAGTCTTTGTAGAGTTTTACCGCTTGGTATTCATCTGGGAAACATCTCCTTGCAGGGATGTTGCATGAATGATACCAGCAGCCTCATTTAAACTCAAGGTGCAAGATTGTAACAGAAAAACTGGTATCGTAATAAAAGATATGCAACAAGAATGTCCACTCAAGTGTACAAACGCTCGGCCTGACGCGTGTGAGGATGAGGATGCACCCAATTTTTTCAAGCTTCACAAAAGGTTGGGTGGTGAAAGGAAGCCAAACTGTGTTCATTAAATGAGTTTTCCCTCGTACAATTGTTTGAATTTCATATTGTGTAGCTGATCCATTAACAGTATTTAACTATTCATTTCACATCCAGTCATAAAAGTTCAAAATTAGCATGGAGGTAGCAGAATATTTAATTTTCTGGTAATTAAATCTTGCTTTAAAGAATTTCTTAAAGAACTAAATCTTATCATATGAGCTCTATTGTTTTAATGACATGCCATCAATTTCTCACTAATTAAAAGTAAAATTAGGAAGAGTCTGCGCAACAGAGTACATCCTCTATCTTTATTTATTTATTTTTTTGTAAGGATTATGGATTCTACCGCCCAAGCAGAGCTGCAGCTGTTATTTCAGGTATGACTCAAGTCTACACTGTTGTGCATGTCAGGATGACCTCACCCATGCAGGCAGAAGGTGAGTGAAGCGATGACTTCAACCTAAAAGGAAGCACTGTGGAAAGTGGAGGGCTGCAAGTTAGTACTATATAGTTATTACTATATTCATCAAACCTCCAAAATCTGCACAAACATACAATTTAACACCACACTTGGACTATTTTTTCTAACATGTTTTTCTAAATGTAATTACTTTATTCATGACGTACATTTCTTTACGAGAACATTATGGTTTAGGCAGAAATCAATGTTCACACAATTTAACTTGTGAATCAAAGGTCACAGATCCTCACTGTTCTCCAGAGACCACTTTCTAAAGAAAAACATCTGTTGGATTTGTCCAAATGTCCATAGTACATATTTTTTCAACTCATTGTAAGACAGGGAGATTCCCCTGGATTGTTTTGTGTCTGGCTATGTTCAGGCGCTGTGTCAAGTATCAAGGATAGATTCATGAAAATGAAAGTGTGCGTGCCAAAATTATGCAGATGTTTGTTAGGGTTTAACCATGTAATAGTAACATGTGGACCAGACTGTGTTCATATTTTAACCCGAATCATCTTTAAGCTCCTAACCCAACCCATTCATGCATGTGATAAAACAGAATGGTAATGAACTGCAAGTCAGAGGAGAGAAAACAAAACTACTTGACATGTGGAAAATGAATGTGAAATGAATGTGTTTTATACGAAATTCTGTGGATAAGCGTCTAAATGAAAAATAAGGACATTAGTGCAGATACAGAAAATTAGACAAGCTAATCAGTCAAAAAAATATCTGTGTTGACAACATTTTGTATTCAGTCTCAAAAGGTTAAACAGAAGTAAGCAAGATATGACCAGGGAATAGTGTATAGATAGGGTTTTGTCCTGCTGGTGTGACAGCTTTCTTCTTCACTGAACCTTTATAATAAATTCATCCATGTTTCAATTTTAATGCATTTGAAACGTAATCTTTGTGTTCCACACTAAATGTCTTAAAAGATATTCAATGTGTTATCATTTTGCTGCGGATCATGATTCAGGGTTGACATTCAACAGATATCTATTATAGGTCAGAAAATTTCCCCGAAGAATAATGTCATAATCCCACCTAAAGAGACAGTTGCCACAACTTGTTACAAAACCATCATTGCTTTCTGTTCAAATTCAGTAAACTAGCATTGGAGAGATTTCCTCTCCATTCTGCAGACATGCAGAAAAGATAAGAAAAAAGAACAGCTTTTTTCCACTTACAAATGAGATTAGAAAAATATCAGATTCTATGCATCTCCAATGACAACCGAGGAAACAGAAAATTATCTGCACCCCAAAAATGAAGATTTTTTTTAACCATGTTCTTGTGATTTGATTCTAGTTAAAATCTTAAAAGTAGTGACAAACGGGCTTGTCATCCAGACTTATCCTCATTAGTCATTCAGAAGTAGCTCAAAGGCTGTTTTTTGTTTCAGCCAAAGTTAATCAAAGTAATGAGCATTTTTGGAAAAATCAAACGAAAACTTCCAAACTTTGTGACAGCATTGACAGTCTTGAGATATGTGGTCTTATTTGGTGCTTCTTAATGACTCTGCACCGCAAGTAATGCATGAAGTGTATTAGCTTTAATTATGAACTGTGAGCATATTGTACTCTGCTTCACATTATTATGTATATACTCACATGCTTGCTGCTGTTCAGAGTGTTGTCTTGCCTGAGGTGAGCAGTGACAGCTTCGGGGAGCTCATGCAAATAGACTTAAAAACATCTGTAAGGACCAATTAGAGAACATGAGCTGTGCAATTTTTAATACACTGTGTGCTTAGTGCTGCAGAATTTCTCTCACCATGACCTTTACCGCTCTCTAAGCTTTGAGTATTGTAGCTTGTGTAGTAGGGTGTAGCTTCTCCTGGGGAGTTCGTGAATACATTCTGCCTCATGCTGACTTCTCTTTCTCTCTTTCTGCTCATCTTCCCTGACCTTCTCTAGCTTTTGATGCACGTCTTACACGTTTTCATTGGCCCACTGGCTCTCGGCCAGAGGCTGTCAGCCCGCATTTTTCAGCCTTTGTTGACACAGATGAACAATCGCAGCGGATTACTCAGTTGCTGCCCTCTCCACCTTATCCATTTGCATGATAGCTTCTATTTCCTTTGCAAGGGGGAGCTTTGTTTGAATTTAAGACTGAAAACATTTCGGGATATTTACTGTATTATTCATGCTTTGTTTTTCAAAGCGAAAATTAAATCTCTTTGAAAAACACAGAATGAAAAGCTGCAGTTGCAAGAAAGCGGTAAATATGTAGTCTGTCTCTTGCATGTAACTACTTCCCACGACCACGTAATAGAAATCCTTTCACTAACTTATTCCGGTGTAGAAAAAGGAATTCTTCATTTTTGACACTGAAATGCAAATTCTTCCTCTTTTGCAGGTAATATCAGTGCAAATGTGTGACGTGGTGAATGAGATTGAGCTGGAGAAAGAACGATGTGAAAACAGCACCTCTGGGAACGTCACCTCAGGTAATTTTTTAAAAGTATTTATTCATTTTTGTTGCCGTGTAATGTTTGCAGGAACCTATTTACAGGGCATAAAAAACTGAGTTAATGAGTAGTGTGGTAATGTCATGCAGTGTGTGGTAATGAAACGCTAATTGCCTACAGAAAGAGGCATACACACTCACACCTGATTCTTATAACTTTGAAGTCAAACCTTAAAATAGATTTTAAGACAAATATTTAAAAAATATTTTTTAAATAGATGTTAATATTACCCAAACATTCAATGTTCAAAATGAAAGTTTCCTCAAATTAGATACATACAAGTAACTAATGCAGTCTACCATGCTTTGCAACAGGAAGTAGAATTATAAGATGCTTGTCTTAAATCATTTCAACTTTCACCAAAAATACCTTGCTGAATTTGTAGCATGTCATGCAGCTACTAAGCAGTTATGACAGAGATTTCAGCAATGGCTGACACTCACATGGACACATAAAATTAAGAGCAGAGATGATTACCGGTAGTCCTTCCGCTTTATTCAAAGGAATAAGGAATCTTGAATAATGTGTTGAATATGGACAGTTTGACCTCCTCTGGGAATGGACATAATTTAGTTTTACACTTTTATTCAGTAAAGTGGGTAAGACAGTACATTCCATCCTTCAAAGTGCAGATAATAAGCAAGAGTTTTGCTTTTCTATCATTCCTAAGATGAATTTACATTGAATGCACACAGCTGTATCTCTCATTTGAATTAAGGTCCCTGTACATAATAGACATGGCTACATCAAATGAATTCATATGGCTGGACGCAGCAGCATTCCTTATCTCTGTGATGAGCCCATTTTTTTATACTCTTCTTTCTGCTTCCTGTACAGGAAGGTAGTGGAAGTTGCTCTGAGGTAACATCCTGAATAAACAAATTAGCAGAATGCACCTACAGGTTCACAATGTATGGTTGTGCAACATGTAAGACACATGATTCTCACAGGTAGCTGTTACTTTACTTGAAATATAACAGGCATGGAAAAAAGCCTTCTGTATTCTGGCAGAAATGTAACATTAACCATGTCTCAAACTGACTCTTGGGATTGTTTTATATTCCTTTCTTCCCCTGAAAAATCTCCCTGAGTTTTTGCAAAATAAAAAAAGGAAGTTTGATGTGACCTTCAGAACACACTTTGTTTTGGACATAGCTTTGTGCTAGAGTGTCTGTTATTTCACACTTTTCTGAGCTGCACAGGGGTGTGATGGGATTGGCTAAGATGGTGTTGACTGACATAAGGTTGTGACTCATTTCAAATACAGAAAAGAGTTTAACAAAGTATTTCAAAGAAGCTTAAAAAAGAAAAAATTTCATTCACACTCTTGGAACAGCCAAAGCCGTTGTCCAGCAAGGTAATAATCATGTATAGATGTAAGCTTTTTGACCTCCGAAATACAGGGGAACAAGAGTGACCCTCACACAGAGTGATAGTTCAAACCCAAAAACAGAGTAAGGTGTTACAAGACAAATAAAATGAAACAATCAAACAGGAATGTCAGCTGTCCAAACAAGAAAAATGACAGGAGAAGTTTGAAATAATATTGAATTATTTAGAATAAACCCATCAAAAAACTGATGAAACTGACACAGGACTGCACAAAGAGGTAAGAAATGATTGTGTGTCAACCCACCAGTTCGTTTTATCCTTGTGACGTCTGTGTGTGGCTGTCTCAACGTGAGCGATACGATGTTTGTATTATTGTCCTCTTCTGGCAGGTTGCCAGGGCATGTGGGACATCATCGCCTGCTGGCCTTCAGCCAGAGTCGGAGAGGTAGTGACAATAACTTGCCCCACGTACTTCAGTTACTTCAGCGACCAACAGAGAGGTAAAAATCATTAACGTAAAGCAACACTATAATAACAACTGTAAAGGTGCATAAATGCATGTAGCCCAAATATGGTCACATCACCATGATTTGTGCTTTTGGTTTGAGTTAAATGAATAGATAAACAGATGAGTACACTGAATTTAATTGAATGATTTTAAAAAATATGCATACATTTAATGGGCGATATTTTGATCGTTGTCTAAATTGTTGGCACAGTCAGAAAATGCATCACAAAATTCATCATACAACTTCAGCTTTGAAGCCGCATCCAAATGAAACGTTGTATGTTCTATACTTACATAATAACGCTTCACACATGCTTCTCATTCACTCGCACAGTTCTTATCAGGCCTGTATGCAGTCCATATATGGTATGTTGTGTTTCCTTCTCTTCAGTCAGATCTGGATGAACATATAGGGGGTACATGTAGATTTGTGCCAGTTTTTTTTTAAGGGTATTTGGGAGATCAAACTTCTGACCTCCAGGTAAGAAAATGAACAATTTATCGGCAGAGCTACAGCTACCTGAAATCAGGTTGTGCCAGGTTGTGATGCCAATTTCCAAAAAGAATCGGCTGGAGGGCAGCCAAACAAGAACAAAGATTATCTCTTCCAAAATAGATCTTTCTTGACAGCTGCTAGATACCGCAATAAGCACAAACCCCTTATCATCTCATCATTCCTTACAGCCATATTTATAACATGATCAAATTAAGTTATCATAATGACTGTATCCTGCTGTTGCCCTCATTGCTGCATTCAACTCTATTCAACATTTTTTCTTCCTGTAGTCTACCTTCACAGTATTCGGAGTTGATGTTTATCCAGTCAGTTACTTTACCCACTTTACCTTAAACAGGGTCCTGGCTGGACCCTGCCCCAGCTACCACTGACCCAGAGACATAAGAAAAAAGAGGAAACTGAACAGTTCAGACAAGAGACAACAACTGTATAAACTATCCCCTACAGTCAGTTTAGAATGACCAGTAAACTGGACACACATGTCCATAGACAATGATAATAAGCCAAAGTAAACAAAGAGAATCCACACTTTTGGGGAGAACATACAAACCAAGCCAGCCTTCAGATCCAAAAGCCATGCAGCCCACACAAGTACAGCTATAATAATGCAAAAATTTAATCTAAAGTTTATAAGCTCTAAAATGGCTCCACTTTTGTAACAAATAAAGCAAAAAAGTTGATGGGAGCAAAACAAAAAGTGACCTTTGGTGCTATCAAAAGTTATAAACCATGAATAATTAATTCCTTAATTAATTCAAATTTTGGGTTTGGGAAGATTTTGATATTTAAAACTAATTTTTTAATTCTGTCTAGCCATTTGTACAGACATGGAGGAGCAACAGGACCACCTGTATACAAATGAGTATTTTAAACCTTGAAGGCAACTGATTAACACCCTCTCTATTATTGTTTTCAGATGATATACCCAGTGTATTTTCTCTGCAAAATCATTCACATCAACATGTTCAAGGCAATGTTGGGGTTCAATGTCCATGTAAAATTAATGAATGGAAAAATATTAAAATATTGTCATCTTTGTTACCTCAGTTTGTCTTATCAGTTTAACTTCCATTGTAACATTTTCATCAGCTCGTACAGCACAGATTACAATCACTTTCAATTGATTTTTTCCTTCTTGTTCAGAGCTTCACACTCATTGTTTGCTACTAGACTTACTACATGCCTATTCTTAAAATTAGAAATAGATGGAAACTCATGATGAACCATCAATGCTGCGTTTAAATGTTCAGTCAGCTGTGTTTTAGTTTTGACAGCCGTATTAAAAATTCTGAATATACTAGGCATTCATAGAGTCATTCACATGGACTCTTAACCTAGTAAACAGGAAACTGAATGAAGACACTTCATGCTCACTGTTGATGTTTTCCAGCCTCTTGTTCTTATCTGGCCAAACAAGGTGAGCTTCTCAGTATCACACACAACTGTTTTACATTTGGTTTCAAATGTTATTAAGGTGTTTTGTTCTTACACTGAGGTAAAACATAGTAACACCACAATGAAAAAAATAATCAGGAGGAATATGGAGGAATTTGTTTCCCCATTATACCTGACGGTTTACTTAATATATACCGTAGTTAGGTCATTAAATCTTTTGTACTGCGTTCGCTTTTGGCTTTCTAAAAGTATGTTTTTCATCCACCATTAAATACCACAATTTATCACATTTATTTACTCTCAAAGTAAACTATTATTCCTTATTTTCCCTGCACAGAAAATGTATGGCATTTCTGTTCCCATTAGGCTGCGAATTGAAACTCACTGAGTCAGCGTGCTCCCAAGGCAGAAAGAATACACCATTGAAAGTTTGCAACATGCCAACAAAACGCTAGATAATGATTTCTTTCACACAGTAATTTCAACCAACACCTTCCCAATAAATCCAGTATGCAGTTAGGGTTAAAAGCAAACACCATGTTCCAACTTTTTAATGGTCATTCACCACCTTCATGGTAACATCATTTGTTGCCATCTTTAGAATAGTGTCACTTGTACATTTTCTACATGTACACATTGTCCTGTTTCCATTTTCTACTGAGTGGTGTAGAATACGCAATGGGAGATCTTAGATTTTTTTTAAACATCCTCCTTGACAGAGAAGTGCAAACTGTGGGTGGCTCTCAAGTTATGTAACTTTGCCTTGAAAACAAAACAAAAAACTACTTCCTCTCTTGGCTTTATTTCTTTTTTTCTTCATGACCTCCAACCCCTCTGAGTTCTTCGTGTATACAACTCTGGTTGTTCTCATTGAAGTTTGAGAGGTGGCCAGGAGGTTTTCCTTTGGAACTTTTAAGTGTATGCTGCGATTTGATCAGCTTTTTTCCAGGTTGAGCAGCACTTAAATGATGATTGGATCTCAGTCTTCACTTTTTTCCTCCTAAGATCAATGTCTGAAATTCTAATCAAACATGTGTCAAGAGTTAAAGTGCTAAGGACTAGTTGGGGATACAGCCTGACCCAAACCTCTCCTTCAAAGCTCCTTCTCTTCTTCTATGAGAGTCATTTTTAAGATTGGTGCAGTGATGGATATCCATTGAGCGCCTCAGGGCTTTTTTCTCTGCTCTTCTTTGCTCCTGTCTGTGTGACCCAGCAAGTCAGTGCTCATTTTTCCTCCCCGACTGAGAGATGTGCTAAAACCAAGATATTGACAGCTCTGTAGGACATCGAATGATAGAGCTTTTACCGTTTCCGGATTAATTTCACAAGCAGATAAAAAAAATACACAGATCATTTATAGCGTCAGAAGAGATTAGTGTGATACTTAGTTTCATCATCTTAACTGATAAAAGGCCACATTTGCACAAATGTTTAATCCTGTATGTGCCGATATCAAGACTTCATATCAATCTTTCCTATCATATTCATGTCTAACTCTGAAGTGTCATTAGTCAAATATGGTCTAAGCAAACACACACGCTACGTTCATATAAGACATTTTTCATCATATTTTCTTTCACCTTTAATTGTCCTTACTCAGCAAGTTTGCAATGTTTTTATACGGCAGCCGCTTTCCTTTTGTTCATAATGGCTCATAATACAAACAGCAACAGAAAAACTTTAAAAAAGCTAATACAGCATTTACATTTTGTGTTTTTGCTTTTTTCCAAAGCTGTTTACACGAATGTCAGGCAATGCCCAGGTTTCCATTTTTCCACCTTTCCATTTTTGATCTCTAAACTCTTTCACACAAACCTTACATTTTATTCTGATCATCAGTTGCTATAATTTAGAGACAAATAATAAAAAATCAGGATAACGTACAAAACAAAATAATATTAGGGTAGAATTTTGAATATTTCCTTACATGTCTTCAGAACATACTAGAAATGTACTGTTACCCTCTGGCTAATGTATATACTGTATGAATATATCATCTTTATATCCTCCCCATTCTCTCCATCCACTCAGCAACCACTGAGGTTTGGCCGGGAGCAAAGAGAGTCATGACTCATGTGCAGGGTTTTCTGGACTAACAGTATGATAGGCACATGTGTCCCTAACAGCATTGAATTAATACGATGGTGCAGCTTTCTGCAACCAAATACATTCAAACTTGGATGCTCTATTAAGTTTAACAAAGACTGGTATGTTATGGTCTCAAGCAAAGAAGGACAATCAGACAATAAAGGACAAAAAAATGGAGCTTGATTGTGCCAAGATTGGACTTGTAAACAAAAGTCCCAATTGTCTACCCTTCTCCTCGCCTCTGACCTCATTCCATCATTCTTTTAATTGCTGATTTACCAGGGAGATATTTTCCAATCCAGTTTACTGTTTGCACAGTCAGTGCATCATCTACAGTAAACAGGAGTCACATACTTGCCTTTAAGTTGTCCAGCGTCTTAATTCTCCTTCAAGAGTTTGCCTTTCATTGGGGTAAATGTTTTCTTGTGTTTCGCCCACATTTCTGCTGGAGCTCACGGTCAGAATCTGTGGAGTTAAATCTATGGAATCATTGTGCGACTTACCTTGTGACTCCTCTTGTCAGTGTGACTCCTGAGCATCACAAAGGGATAAATAGAAACATAGGGTTTGTACAGCAGCTCCATGTTGAACAGTTATTGGCGTTAATACGTGTTAACAACAGATTCAGTTGAGTTTTGTTGGACCTGGTCAAGGCCTCTGCTAAAACTAAGGCGAATTTCAGTTTTCATTTAGAAAATATATATATATATATATATATATATATATATATTCATGACCTTTTTTCTCTATTAATTTACTTCCATTTTTGCTCAAACTCGGTCCTCGGGACGTGACAAAAAACCCTCTATTTATCTGTCCCTGTGTAATTGCCTTACCTTTGATGAGAGATATCAGTAAAGAGTAATAGCTTTACGTGGATTTAACATATCTTTTTCTTGGTTGGGGGAAGTTAATTTGCTCTTTTTTTTCAACATGTCACAGTGGTTGCAGCCGTGAAACTAATTTACTGGGTATCTGTGTCCTCTGGGATCACATGCCTGCTGCCCACTGTGATTATCACAGCCTCCACCCCTCTGCTCCACAACACTGAGTTGGTCTGCAATCCACTCACATACAATGACACTCACTCCGAAACGTTCTGCCCGTTCAGAGGATTTACATAAACTGAGTAATTGCACCACCAGTCCCCTTCGCTCAATTCTGTACATATAGTTAAAATATTCCACCTTCTTTATATCTTCAAAAAAAGAATCTGATCTTGAAGATGGGATTGTGCAAAAAGATTTTATCGCCACAACACAAACACGCGGCCTATCAGCTATCCGTACCTGGCACAGAGAAAGTGGGAGCGCGTGGGTGTCTCTATGCCAAAAACCTATGAGTGAAATTACCTTCTCCCTCTTTTCCAAGGAAACTGTGCCACAAGCATTTTTTCAATCAAAATGAGGTCCAAATGAAATTATCCCGCTGTAGTAAATCTAATATCTGTGGCAACTCATTCCTCATAATTAATTCTTTCCTGTCTTAATGCACTGACTCGATGTCGTGCTGTTTCAGCACAGTCTGGTTCAACAGCTTTTTTGAAGCTTTAAGGAGACATTACCCAATTATTTTTCACAAGCAGATAAGTCTGCCTAAGGTATTAATAAACATCTGAACTTAACCTTTCATGACAATTTTTGTGATGGGTCGACTCTACTTTTTTTCGTTGGGGATGTCTTAATTGAGGCCTTTTGTAAAACTTTGATCTACCAATGAAGCACTCAATAACTG